>PVIY010030336.1:0-31109 GCA_004026745.1 Myrmecophaga tridactyla | reverse complement strand
TAGTCAGTGTGGCAGAAGGCCTCAGATAGATGAAGACAATGGGCCCAAAGAACAAGGCAACCACAGTGATATGGGACCCACAGGTGGAGAGGGCCTTGCGCTTCCCTGCAGAGCTTTGGTTCCTCAGATGGAGCAAGATGACTGCATAGGAGATGAGGAGGACCACAAAGCTGATCACAGAGAGGGTGCCTCCATTGGCAACAATTAGCAGACCAATGAGGAAGGTGTCAGAGCAAGAAAGCTTGAGCAGTGGCAGTACATCACAGAAATAGTGGTTGATCACACTGGGGCCACAAAATGGCAAGTGGAAGATGAGAAGAATTTGGCCAAAGGAGTGTACAAAGCCCCCCATCCATGAAATTCCTACTAGGATAGCACACACCTGCTTGGTCATTATAGTGGTATACTTCAAGGGATTACAGATGGCCACATAGCGGTCATAGGCCATCACAGAGAGAAGGAATATCTCAGTACCACCAAAGTAGTGGAAGAAGAAAAGCTGTGTCAGGCAGCCCCACAGAGAAATAGATTTCTGAGTAGTCAGCAAATCTGACATGAGTTTAGGGACTGTAGTAGAGGAGTAGCATATCTCCACGAAGGACAGGTAGCTGAGGAAGAAGTACATGGGGGAACCAAGGCTTCTGCTGGTCATCACAGTGAGTACAATAAGGGTATTTCCCAGCACAGTTGCAGTGTACAGGAGCAGAAATATCACGAAGCAAACTCTCTGTACCTCCTCATTTTGAGAAAGTCCCACAAAGATGAATTCAGTCACATTGTGTGTGTTAGCCATTACGTCACCACTAGAAGACAGTAATATGGGTGGGGTGTGTGAAATGATACAGAATAGGAGACTCTTTGTTCACATGAGTGGGTGAATTATATGATAAACCTTGGTATGTCTGTTAAGTTTATAAACTGGATATCAGAAATGGAGTAGGAATTAGTTATGTACAAAGAGAAGACAGAAGAGCAAAGTACCAAACTATGGAAATTCATTGCATGTGTCTAGAATAAGGGTTAAGAGGAAAATAAAAATCTGGAGGCAGAGTCTGGGGCCAGTTTAAGAAAGACTGGTATGGACTTTAGAGTTTGATCTGCAGGCAGTGAGATATCATGAAGAGTGTTAGTCAACTAGAAAGTACAATCATAATGGAAACAGACCCAAATTGGAAAGACTGTGAGATTAGTGCCTCATTTGGGATGCACATGTATGCAGTGTGGGACAGCCAGTACTGAATTACTATCTCCATTTATTAGCATTTCTGTTACTACTGAATGGCTTTGTTTCTTTGTTTGCTGACAAATTCCCTTTGACCCCTTTTCCTTTCTCTTTTTTCATCCTTGATTTTCAGAAAGCATTCACACAACCTCTCCACACCCTCTTCAGAATCTTCAAAAGAGATATCACTTCTGTAACTCTCTTGATACTAAGTGCTCCTATTTCTTCTCATCGCCTTTGAATTCCCTCTTTCTGCACTTGGCCTATGGGTAACCTTGTCCCTTCCCAAGGATCTATCTCATTTCCTGCTAAGTTCTTCTCCTTACTAATGCCTTGTTTCCTCCAACCATGCACCCAGTGGTAGTATAGGTCTGCACTATGCCATGTACACATGTCCAGTCAGACCCTGACACTTCTCCCCTGCCCAGCCCACCATACATTCGGGACATCACCATGACTGCTAATGGACTGATGTGAAGATTGTTCCCATCCATGCTGGACTCTTTTGAAGATGGCTGGGATCTCATACAGTGAGACCCAGGGAACCTGGGAGAAGTAGCTACATGACTACCTCTCATACCACAAGCTACTTCACTCAGCTATTAGGACAAGGCCAGGTGATTCAGGACCATGAGCCATATGAAAATCACTGAGAAAATATAAATTTCTGACACAAAGAATTGGGACACAGACCAGCCTTACCTACTTAGTTCAGCAGGTGAAGTTTACCAAGAGTCTGTGCTTGGAAGAAATCACTGCTAGGAGCCTGGACTCCTAAGTCCACATACAGATTTCTTCAGGAAATACCTATGAGATCTCTAGAAAGTTATTTTGCCTCTCAAAACACAAAGTCCTCACTGTAACATGGAAATAATAGTATCTGTCTGATAGACACATGTCCTAAATCTACTCCCAGCCCCATTCCATTGATAAATTTGATCCTGTCCTCTCTGCTGACTTGGATTATTTTGAAAGATGAGACTCAAACTCCACAATCAGTAAGCCTTGACAATAGGTGGTCCCTCCTTTCTCAGTGCAGCATAGAATCACAATGCTTACCATACTAAATTATCATTGGTTTACATAGCCATCTGCCCTACTGATCTATGAGCTTCCTGAGTGCAGGGATTAAGTCTTGCTCACCATTCTATCTCAAGTGCTTACTGAGATGCTTACCAAGAAATGACCATCTAATAAATTTAGTTAAAAATGAATGACTTAACTACAGGAGATGTATTTATTTGCTGACCTTCTTAGCACAGCCCTAGGTACCTTGTAACTATTCCATAAATATTAAAGGAACACAATTAGCCTAGGACCAAAACCATGTTTTCTCCATCCTTGAATCCCAATGCCTACTGTGCTTATCTGAGGTTAGGTATTCAGTCAATGGCCTGATCATTAGGAGAGCACTTTTTTTAAGATGCTGTGTGCTTCATGCAACATTCCCTTTGATTACAAAGTGAAACCATAATATTCACATGCAAAAGAAACATTGTCAGAAAGCAAGCTCACCCCATTAATTCTGTGGCTATGCCATTTTCACCCAGTTACCATTTTTGTTCTGACCACAGAGATACAGATAAACATTCTAAGGACAGCCCTTGGCTTACCCATATTTCCACTTAGCCAACTGAGAAGCATCATAGCTAAGATAGCAAGTGTCCTACCTTGCTGGAGTGACAGAGCTTTGACCTCCTGTAAGCCTCAGCCTTGAGTATGCTGAGATTAAGCCATGTGGGCTCTCAATCCTACCTGAGTTAAAACACGAGCAAAGGAGGCCTGCCTCCCTTCTGCCTCTCAGTTGTAGCATGGAGATAGCTTTGAGTATAGCTGCCCAAGAGATACCAGGGGACTGGCATAATGATCAGGCATGAAACAGTATTCCCTAGTGAGCTGCACAACATTACCTTTTCTAATTAGTGAAACTTCCTCATGGGAAGAAGAACCTGGTTACTAAAAACTCAAACTTCTATTTGGGAAAAACTTTATAAATTAGCAGTTACTGTGAACAAATTAAATTCACCCATGTTCAGAGGTACTCACCCTGGATGGGGCTCTATATTGTTCAGAGGTTGATTAGATATAGCTCCTGCTTACCATGAGTTCAGTCATGTGGATTTATATGAAATGATACTATTCAAAAGGGTAGGTCTAATGAATATGGGCAAGACATGTCAGAAAATGACAATTGTGTTTCTTTATTGTGAAAAGAGCTTAAATAAGCAGTTCTAAACCAGGGAGAATTTTGTCCCCAGGAAACATTTGATGAAGTTGGGAGAGGTCTCTAGCTGTCACAATATGGGTAGGAGAGGGTGCTACTTACATCTAAGTGGGCAGAGATCAGGGATGCTGCAGAACATCCTACAAAGCAAAGGACTATTTCCCACAACAAAGTATTGTGTGACCTAAATGTGAATGGTACTTCTGCCGAGATACCCTGGTATAGATGAAGTTGCTAATCCTGAATTCATAATCACTGGAACTAGGTTTTGAGATCATTACACTCTCTGACTATGTGCATGTGTTTGAAATATTTCATAGTAAATGGTTTTTCAAATGCCTTATGTATTCTTTATAAAAATGCAACATGCATCACATTAGTGATATTCACAAATGACCCTAATTTAGCATTGATTTAAACTAGAGTTGAAGGTTCTACTAATGAGTAAGAAGAATAATTTGATGAGACATATTAAAATAAAAATGGTTTTGGCACAATTGCTTTAGAGAATGCAAACATTGATTTAACAATTATCTTTTGTATAGAAAGGAACACTAGAAAGAAATTATGCAAATATTTATGATGTACAAGAATAATCATGGAAATTCTTATCCAAAATAGATAAAAACAAGAATCAAGTCATGTATCCATCAGCAAGGGAATGGATTAAAAACAATTGTGGAAGTTTCAAGAAGGTGGCAGAATAGGATAGGTCGAGTTCATCCCTGATCCAAGGAACAGATAGAGAAGGGATAGGAAGGTAACTGAGGATGGTGATTCTAGAGTGTGACCAGGGAGGGTCTTCTACACCATTCAGGGAGGCCTTGGTTGCAAAAGCTGAAGAACTGAGACACAAAGACCCAGAGACTGTCCAACTGCTGCAAACAGTCTAATGGGCTCCATATGAAAAGAAAGCCTTCAGGAGTGCACAGATGGGGAGATGGGGACTAGGAAGTAAGCCAAACCTTGTTCCTCAAATGTGCTACCATCACTGGTGCAGCCACATAACCCACAATTCACCCCAGTTGACATGTACCCGAACACATAACCAATACCTCTCTCTGAGTTCCAAGCACTCCCCCCCCTGCATGTACCTGCCCCACACCCACATCCCAAGTACATGCACACATGCCACAGCCCAACCCACCTCTACTACACAAGTATAGTCTTGCCCATCCTCTTCTGAGACCCATCACCCCCTCCCTACTCCTGCAGGTGATCATCAGTGCAAAAGGCTACAGGTGCTTACCTTCATACCCAGGCTACACACACTTCCAGTATATACTGTCAAAAAACCCACCACACACCACTGAGCTCTGCACACGTGTACATCAGTTTACTGCCCTCCCAGTTCTGTGCAAGTGCATGGCCTCCAGTCACAATCCCCAGCCCTGAGCAAGCACTGACCTGTGCAGCCAGGCCACTTTCACCCCAGGCCATGCAAATGCAACCTTGGCCTACTAGTTGCCCCTGAGCTTTGCATATGTGCACACAAGGGGCCTGCCTCCTAGAGAAGCATACACCAGGGCTCTGCCCCACAGATCCATGCACTCACACAGCCACATCCACCTCACTGCCAGGCACATCTACATTCATACACTGACTTCTTGACCTCAATACATCACCACTGTTGTGTCCCACCCAATGCCCCACATCCTGCACCACATCAATTTTTCAAATACAAAGATTTAGACTACAGAATTATGCCAACTTCCATGGTAAACCAACCAAGATATTTACATGCTGTAATGACAACAGAATAGCACTAAGCATATTATGATGCAGACCGATATAGCCTCTCCTAATGACGAAATGAAAACACTGGAGGACACACAGACATTGAAATTACTAATCAAAGATGTTCATATAACCCAACTAAATAAAATAAATGGGATGGCTAATGACACAAAGGAGATCAGGGAAACACTAGAAGTTCATAGAGAGGAATTTGAAAAAATAAATAGAAAAACAGCAGATATCACAGAGATTAAACATAGAGAAACTAGAGAAAAAAGTACTAGAGAAACACAACAGCAGCATTGAAGAGGCAGAAGAAAGAATAAGTGGACTAGAGGACAGGATAAATAATTTGAAACACTCAAAAGTACAAATGGCAAAAAAGATGGAAAGTTTGAATTAGATCTCAGGGAAATGATGGACAAAACAAAGTGCACATATATAAGAATAATCAGTGTCCCTGAAGGAGAAGAGAAGAGTAAAAATCTAGGAAGATTAGTTGAGGATGTAGTAGAGGAAAACTTCCCAACACTTAAAAAGAACATAAATATACTAGTCAAATAAGCTCAAAAAACTCCACATAGAATAAATCCAAGTAGGTCTTCTCCAAGATACATACTAATCAATCTGTCAAATGTTGAAGAGAAGCAGAAAATTCTGAAAGTAGCAAGAGAGAAACAATCTATCACATACAAAGGAAACCACATAAGACTGAGTTCAGACTGTTCAACTGGCACTATGGAGGTGAGAAGGCAGTGGTGTGACATATTTAAGATCTGAAAGAGAAAGACTTCCAGATAAGAATACTGTATACATCCAAAATTTAATTCAAAACTGAGGGACAGATTAAAATTTTCACAGACAAACAAATCCTGAAAGAATGTGTCAACAAGAGATTGGCCCTATAAGAATTACTAAAGGGTGTTCTGTCAGTTGGATATAAAAGACAGGAGAGGGAAGTCTGCAGAAGGGCACAGAATTGAAGATTACCAGCAAGGTCAAGTTAAAGGATATAAAGAGAAAGAGGGAAAATAATGTATAGATCAGATAAATAAAATCCAAAGGATGAGTAGATTTAATAAATATCTTTTCAGTAATAACTTTGAATGTTAATAGATTAAATTTACCAGTTATACAGATTGGCAGAATGGATTAAGAAATGAAATATAATCCAGCTATATGCTGCTTACAAGAGACTCATCTTAGACACAAGCATACAAATAGATTGAAAGCAAAAACATGGCCTGCCTCTCTCCAAATGCAACCTTGGGGGATATTGGGGAGACCACCTTTTTCTTGGCTTCACCCTCTCCAAGGATTGGTGCTGCACCTGGGCTGTCTGCCATCTCTGGGGCACACACCCAACCATTCCATATGGTGGCAGCAAGGCTCTCCCCAAACCCAAGGAATGGGCTTCACTCTCTCCAAGAACTGAGGTGGCATGACTCCTCCACTGCAAAGAAGTGGAAGGCCCATCCTCTGCCTTTGGGGCAAACTCACCCTTTCCATGGGCTTGGGTGGGTCTGCTCTCCTGGTTCAAGGCTTCTTAACTTCAGACTCTGGCCTCCATGGTTTTGCTTCTTAAGTTATTTTTCCTCCAATGTGACTCTTCTCTGAACCCCCAGTCTAGACCGGCAGCAGCTGTGTTTACTCAGTTCCCACAGCAGTTTCATGGGCTTTCTGTGCAGTAGTTTGGATCATGCCCATGAGACAAAAGGAATTCCCACAAATCCTTCCTGGATAACTCCATGTCCGATCCTGGCTTTCTCTGAAATGGCTGACTGGTTCCACATTTGGCCAACTCTTCATGTGGGGCACTGTTCTCTGGGGTATCCCTTCCTGGAAACCCAGAATTTTCCAGAACATCAATTTATGATTTCTTTGTACCCAAGAGTTCAGTTCTCAGCTTATCTCCTTCCTGTCACATTTCCATATAAGCTGCGAGGAGAAACCAGGCTGTACTTTCACATTTAATTTTGAGATCTCTTCTGCTAAATATCCAAGTTCATGGCTTTTAAACTCTGCCTTCCAGCCAAAGCCACTAGTCAATTTTGCCAGATTATCTGCTATTTTAAAACAAGGTTCGCCTTCCTTACAGTTTGCAATAACACATGCCTCATTTCTATGTAAGGCCTTATCAGAAGTTTCTTTAGAGTCCACATTTCTACCAATAGTCTCTTCAAAGTATTTTAGGCCTTCTCTATCAAGCTCCTCACAACTCCTCCAAAACTTTGCCCTTATCCTTTTAAAAAGCAGTTCCAACATGTTTGGTATTTGCAAACCACAGCAGCACCCCACTCCTGGTACCAAAATCTGTTCTAGTTTGTGAGCTGTTGGAATGTAATATACCAGAAACAGAACAATTTTTAAAAGGGGGAATTTAGTAAGTTGCTAGTTTACAGTTCTATGGCTGATAAAATGTCACAATTAAAACAAGTCTATAGAATTTCCCTTGAACCAGGGAAAGATACCTTGGTTCAAGAAGGCCAATGAAATTCAGGGTTTCTCTCTCAAATGGAAAGGTATATGGCAAACAGGGTTAGGGTTTCTCTCTTGGTTGGAAGGGCACAAGGTGAACGTGGTGTCATCTGGTAGCTTCCTCTCTAGCTTCCCAGGGGGCATTTTCCTTCTTCATCTCCCAAAATTGCTGGCTGGTGCACTGTCTGCTTCATAATGCTGTGGTGTTTTCTGCTCTCTCTGAATCTTCAGCTTTCTCCAAAATATTTCCTCTTTTATAGGAATCCAGTAAACTAATCAAGCCCCACCTGAATGGGTGGAGGCACATCTCCACCTAATCCAGATTAACAACCACTCTTGATTGAGTCACATCTCCAGGGAGATGATCTAATTAAAGATTCAAACATATAGTATACTGAATAGGGACTAAAAGAAATGGCTGCCTTTGCAAAATGGGATGAGGATTAAAACATGGCTTTTCCAGGGTACATAAACTTTTTCAAACCAGCACAAAAGATAACTGAAAACTTTTATTTCAAACACAGACTAAAAACACCTCACATCATCTGGTCCCAGAAACACCTGATTACCAAAACAGTCTTTTGTAACTTTCTCATCATTCAGGTTCTTTCATCAACGAAGACAACCAAAAACCTATATTTCAGATACAACAGAACATTCTCAACATTTGGGCTTTTTCATCACTGAAGACAACCAACAACCTACATTTTAGGTATAGCAGAAAAACAAATAAGAAATGGGTTTCTCATATTCACTTAGGATAGGTTAAAGAAACAGGTATTTTAGCTCTTAATTTTTTCATAGAATTATGCAGATAACAGTTCCATAAAGTCAATAATATAAAGCAGACTATTAAAATAATTAAATTCACTTTTCCATGTCAGGACAGCAGGAAACATTAGCTGAGCACCTAATAAAAGAATATTTGATTGGCAATTGATTAAACATCCCAAATTAACATTAGTAGCAGTAGCATTTGATAAATGAATGATATGGTGGCACAACAAACCATAATCACAAGTTTCCTTGTGATATGCTGCAATGAACAAGGCTTATATAGGTAACTCAATTGTACACAAACGTATCTTTGGATTTCCTTTGAGTATATCATTATATCATGAGTGACATTGACCAAGTCAATATTATGACCACAGTGGGACTCCTGAACTCTGATTATTTCCATAGTGGTAAAATAACACAATGACACCAAACAGATGTATGAATTATCTTAAAATGAGTTAATTGTCATGTGCACCATTTTTGTTTCCAAACAATTGTGTGAGCAGATGGCAAAATTCCCATCTTCTGGAATGGGAAAAAGCTTACTCCAAATATGTGTATCATCATTCATCAATTGATTTTGAAACTGATCTCGCTGATGCTACATGTCTTGGCATGTTATTTCAGACATGCAAACAACACAATAGTAGGCAGGAAATCTAAGATTCATGATGATAAAAATCATTAGCAAGCACAAAATTTTTTCATCTCCTCCTACATTATGTTCCAACATTTTTTTCCCTTGGGCTATAACCTTGGCAGCTTTGGGTACATTAGTATGTGGTCATTTAACCCAAACCTTAGCTCCAGAAATCAACTTCTCTGAAGTTTCAAACTCTACACTTCCTCTTAAAGTAACCAATTGTAGAGGCTCCCCTTCTGAAATTTTCAAATTTAAATAGGAAAGGACCAACATCTGTGCTATTCATTCTCCCTCCTGAATCAATAAATCAGTTCACCCCCCGTTCTTAAATATTATTTCAATTTTCCTTTTTAACCATTATCAATAACTCCTCCTGAGATCTGCATTCCTTTAATAGCTAATTCTGAATGTCTTACAATGAAATTAAAATGTCCAGGAGGAAGGTGTATTCCTATGACAGTATTTAAGATCACCTGTTGCCCCATCTGTAGGTAGCCTGCTCTCTCAAATGACCTGCTTTTGGATGGGCCCGTATTGTGATATCCAGTAGTTCTTCAGATGATGAGGTGTCCTCACTGGTTTCAACATCCTGATATAAGCCAAATGATCATCTCTTTGATTAAATTTCCATTCTGAAGAAATAGGAGAAAAGTGAGCATCTACAGTAAACAGTAACTTGTTTTTTGTGCCATATCCCAAAGTGAGAGGTTCTGTGTCTAATAATGCCCAATAACAGGCTAGTAATTGTTTCTCAAAGGGAGTATATGATGAGCCAGCATCTGGCAACTTTCACCCTTAAAAGCCTAAATGGACTCTCTTTCCATCCTGCTTCAGCCAGACACTTTAATTTGCATAATTTTCATTCACAGAAACATGTAATTCAATCAGATTGTCCCTCACTGGCTATAAATTCATTGCAGTCTGAATAGCAGTTTTTGCTTGATTAAATGTGTCTTCCTGTTCTGGTCCTCACTCAAAGCCATCTTTTTTAAGAGTAACTTTATAAAGGGACTAAGAATTTGACATAAATGAAGAATATGATTCCTCTAATACCTAAATAACCCAATAAATTTCTGAGCCTGTTTTTTTAGTCTGAGGTACTTCAAATTCAATGATTTTTTTGCTTAGCTTTAGGTAAAATGTCTTGCTGTCCCTTATTCCAAATAATACCTAAAAATTTTACAGTTCTATCTGGTCCCTGAATTTTTGAAAGGTTAATTTCCCACCTCTTTACCTTTAAAATCCCATTAATCTGTTCAAAGCAAAATTCACTTCTTTCTCATGATCTTCTTACAGCAATATGTCACCAATATAGTAAGAAAATTGCACTATATTTAAAGGGCATTCCTCCAGATGTTAAGCAGTGGGAGTGGAGAATGATAAACCCATCTGTAACTGACTACAGTCAAATAGTTGTACAACTTCCAGTGCACTCAAAGCAGCCATGAAACTAGCTGCTCTCCAGGCTTTTGTGTAGTTCAAACCATAATATTATTAATTTCCTGCTAGGTAAAATCTTCTATAAGATCTTTCCAGATAGATTGGTCTCCCTTTCATTCTAACACTTGCCTTTGTAATGGGTGATCCAGGATGTGAGGAGTTGGCCACTCTAACTGCTCTTTTTCTTCCTCACTTTCAGCTGAATCATCATCCCAAACATTACTATCCCATCCATCACGACCACAATCATGGCCAGCATTCATGAGGGCAAGATGTATTTTCCTCACATTCACCTTTCCTTTCCATTTCTAATATTTGTATTTTGTCACTTGCAAGGTCACTTTTTCAGCTACAGATTGATGTCTGTACTTGGTCACTAAGAATATATGTCTGACACTGTAACATAGCCATTCAGCTTTGCACATTGGATATTTCTTTCTTTAAGTAAGTTTCTCAGTTTCTAATTTACCTCTGGCCAAGATCATGTTTTAATAGGAAGTTAATAGACACCATCCTCTTCTAGTAAGAAACAATTGCTCCTTTCCTTTACTCTCCTGCACTGTCTGTTTTTCTTGTAAGACATCTAATGGTTCAGTGTGCTCAAGCTGTGAATCTCAATGTTCAGAATCCAGTACACTGAGCCCATTCCCTGGCTAGACTAGTGAAAGGAGCATCTTCCCATCTGGGAATGATCTGTGAGATTTTTACTTTTTCTGATTTTTCTGTAGATTTAGGCTGGGAGTAAAAGAGCATTATTACTTCTTCTCAAATAGCTTATGACTATGCCAAATGTATTCTACTAGGCTCTCATAATTTCCAAACTCATGGCTCTATTAAGTATCTTGCCACAATATATTTTATTTTAAGGAAATATAGTAATGAAAGTAGTAACAAATACAAAATCATACCCACTTGATTAGAATTACTATACCTACTTCAGTATATATAAATGAGAAAATAGAATCTAAAAGAAAGGACTGCAGGGTAAAAGCAAAGCTCAGCAAATCAGGGGAAACCACAACATCTGAGCTCACAGGCAGTGAAGTCCCTGGTTAATAGCTTGTCACACTCCCAATTGGTCACTGGTGCCAGATAGAGCATCGTCTCCCAGGTGAGACTTCAAACTAGCTGGCAGCTCAGGTCCCCTTTTATAGTGCACAGTAAACAGGCTATGGGCACACACAAATTATCTTAATATGTAGGAGATAGGATTAACATAAAACCTGTGGAACTACTTGGGAGTAGATGGCATTAGGGTGGTGGTGGCAGCAAGCTGCTTTATGTTATTTGATTTATGTAGAACAGTCTGGGAGGAAGAGAAAGTTTGTTTACCCCAAATGGTTATTTTAAGTATGAAGGAAGAGCACTGAAAGATAAGAACTTTTTTCCCTCAGGAAATGCCT
The DNA here is from genome assembly GCA_004026745.1 of Myrmecophaga tridactyla. Lineage (NCBI taxonomy): Eukaryota > Metazoa > Chordata > Mammalia > Pilosa > Myrmecophagidae > Myrmecophaga > Myrmecophaga tridactyla. The sequence continues at coordinate 19,182 of PVIY010030336.1, read as the reverse complement.
GCACACCTTTTGTCATCGTGCAGTATATAAGCAGGATCTGGTTAAGAATAAAATTGTCTGATGTCTGTGGTCTGATATTGCTGAGCTTCAGACCCCCTGAACCCATCTGTGTCTGTCTTTCTTTCTTTCATTCTTTCTTTCTCATCATTCCTTATTATCCTACAAGCTCCATTTCATAGGAAGCAACATTAAAATGCCAGGTATTCTACTTCAGTTCTTTAGAAAGGGGCTAGTACTCCCAAGGGTTGAACAAAAAGTTCTTTCCAAGGGCATCATGCAGATACTGGGGGAAGAGCCAACTCCCTGAAGTAGTTTAGTGGAGACCCCATGAACTTACTCAACCTGGTTAACATCTTTCTTTATCCTATTTCCAATGCCTCATGGCATGAAGTGGTCTCTCCACAGTGATATACTATGGGTTTAAAATTGTTGCCTTGATCCATCCTAAAGATTACATTTCCCAGGTGGCCCATGCATACATGCAGTCCTTTGAGTGAATTTTATGTCAGAAAGAATGGAGTTTCTTATGCTAACAAAAGTTGTTTTTTATGCTAGCAGAGGGAAACATGATAGAATCTCAGCAATACACTAAGCAGACAATTTTCACTAATAACATGCCACATCAATTTCATATCCAGAATATATAAAGAAATACTACATTTCAACAATAAAAAGTCAAACAATCCAGTTAAAAATGGACAAAAGAGCTGAGACTCAGCATCAAGGTATTGAGAAAAACTCTAGAAAGAGCTGAGACCCAGCATCAAGGGATTGAGAAAACCTTCTCAACCAAAAGGGGGAAGAGTGAAATGAGACAAAGTGTCAATGGCTGAGAGATTCCAAACAGAGTCAAGAGGTTATCCTGGAGGTTATTCTTACACATTAAGTAGATATCACCTTGTTATCCAAGGTGTAATGGAGAGGCTGGAGGGAAATGCCTGAAAATGTGGAGCTGTGTTCCAGTAGCCATGTCTCTTGATGATGATTGTATAATGATATAGCTTTCACAATGTGACTGTGTGATTGTGAAAACCTTGTGTCTGATGTTCCTTTTATCTACCTTGTTGACAGATGAGTAGAACATATGGAATAAAAATAAATAATAGAGGGAACAAATGTTAAAATAAATTTAGCTTGAAATGCTAGTGATCAATGAAAGGGAGGGGTAAGGGGTATGGTATGTATAATTTTTTTGTTGTCTTTTTATTTCTTTTTCTGAATTGATGCACGTGTTCTAAGAAATGATCATGATGATGAATATGCAACTATGTGATGATATTGTGAATTACTGATTATATATGTAGAATGGAATGATCATATGTCAAGAATGTGTTTCTTTCTTGTAATATTTTTTTTAAAAATTCAAAAATTAATAAAAATAAAAAATAAAAAAGGACTGCTCCCACAAGATTGAATCAGGATAAAAAAAAGTCAAGATCATAGGAAAAACCTTATTCAACATCTTTATACTCTCTATATGTGATTGAGTTTTAATTATTAATCATTAAAACTTAAATGTCAAGAATTTATGGTATTCTGGTTAAATATGATAGATCAACAAAATCAGTTCATCTCCTCACCTTACAAATGCCCCTCAAAAATGATTTTTCTAAAGGAATAAAAAGACATAAAGCCACAATGACCAAGAGACTAGGAGAACAGACATAAGTAGAAAAAATACTTCAATAAAATTTTAGAAGACAGAAAGCAGTAAATAACAAAGTGGAGGGGTATACAACATAGACCAATACTTCACAAACTATCTGTGATGAGAAACTCTAGGCATTTAAAAATTTTCCAATCCATCACATTTATTGCAATATAATAAAAATGAATTACTAGGGAAATAAAAACTAAAACATATAAAATACAAGCCTGAAGGGTCAAAAAGAAATGAATCTTCAATGTCTCTGCAGTGGACTTTGTAACTACGTGATTAGAGGTTGTTTATAGCACATTCCTTCTTGGAGAATTGGCTCTTCTGGTAAAAACCACCTCCCTGGAATTGTGTACTGGAGGACAGTCACATAGGACATTGGCAATTGGCCACCTCTGTTCTAAAATTGTACTTAAGCTCTTGAGCATGAAATAGAAATTGGAGTCCTAACTGAGAGAAGGATACTTTTCTTGGAACTTTCCCAGTTGGACCCTGAATGCTGTCTCTAGGATTCCCCAGCACTCCTATTCAAGTGTTGGTGCTGTCCTGCCTGGTGATGTAACTATGTCCCATTCCTAACAATCTTTTGATTATTTTCCAAATAAATTCTTTTTTTCTATTTAAAAAAGAGTAAAAGCCTTGAATAGACATTTTTTAAAGCGTAAAAACAAATAAATAAAAAGCACATGAAAGGATGCTCAACATACTAGCTACTAGGGAAATGTAAAGCATATGTACTTGATTAGAAACCACAGTGAGATATCATTTCATACCCACTAGATGTTCCAAGATGCTGGACCCCAACACAATCTTTGAACAACTAGTTAAAACTGGCAGAAACTTCTTTCTCAAAACTCCAGAAAAAGTTAAAGTTTTGCAGTAACTGGGAAAGTGCCAAATCAAGAGAAATCAACTTGAAAAATGGTAGGTGAAACTAATGATGTCTGTATTAGTCCTTCTCTTTTCCCTTTTCTGGTGCAGTGCAGAGCTTGACTGAGCTCCCATTGTGAGCTCCTGGCTCTGTACCCAAGAGAGCAGACTAACACTTATGAGCATACTGGGGTGCATATAAGTCAGTGCCACTATATCTGATGGAAGCCTAAAGACCGAACTTGTTTTGGGCTCACTTTCCCATGATTTTTCTAGAAAGCAGAGTAGCAGCTTGCAGACAGTTAAAGCAATGAAAGAAACAAAGTTGAAGCTGCCTGGGGCAAAGGACTACAGGCATTAATTCATAAAATAGAGAACCCCAGAGAGTGAAAGTCCATTTCAAAGTGAGTAGAGGGGGCATTCAAATCCTATAATTTGTAAAAGGGGGAATACTTAAGGCTAAGAGCAGGCACAAGACCAGGAAAAGAAACCAGCAACATGGCCCCACACAGATCCTAATAAGACAGAGAGGTTTTCCCACTCACTTAATTTACAAAGACTGTGGAAAGGTGTGTTTTGCTTTTGTTTGTTTATTTTTATTAGCTCCACGAACTCAAGAACTTCTTTCATATCACTAGTTGGGGATAAACTTAAGTAACAGCTCAATGACTAAATTCCAAAGTTAACGCTTAAAAATATTAAAATGTATAGTGTGCATCAAAAGATGAAAAGATAAATAAAGAAACAAGGAATGATAGACCATCCAAAGGAAAAAAGATACAAATCCAGAAGGCATCAAGCAAGAGGGCAAGACTTTGGACATAAAAGGCAGTCTTTAAGAAACAATATTCATTATGCTCAAGGAGATAAAGGGAAATGCAAAGAACCAATGGATATGAGGAAAACAATGAATGAACAATATAAGGTCTTTGAAATTCTCAACAGGAACCAAATGATGTACTAGGAAATATCAGTGAGATTAAGTTCTAGTTTCTCCTCAGATCATGGAGGTAACAAGTCTTTGGGACTGAATACTTCAGGTTCTGAGAAAGAAACTTTTGTCAATCAACTACTTTATATCTGTTGAGAGTTTCTTCAAAAATGAGGGAAAGACCAAGATATTCCAAAGCAAATGATACTTGAGGGAGTTCATCACCACTATTCTGTCTACAGGCAATGCTAAAAGGAGTTCTACATATGTAAAGGAAAGAACAGTAGACAGTGGATAAAAGTGGAGTAAAGACATAAAGGTCACTGATAAAGTTAACCTGTGAATATTTATAAATGCCAGTATTATTGCATTATATTTTTTGGTATGAATTCCACTTTTTACTTCTTATAGGATCTAAAATGGAAAGTAATGGCAAACAATGGTTTGGCATGCAGTTTGCAAAGTATAGTTTATAACTAAATACATCAAAACTAAATGCAACAAAATGTGGGTGATATAGGAATATACGGGAAGTTTGTGTGTGCTATTGAAGGTAAGTTCATAATATATCCAACATAATTATTACAGATATAGGATATTAAAATTTAATCTCATGGTAATGACAAAAAAGATGTAAAATACATTCAGACAGAAATGAGAAGTGACTCAAAATCATAAAATATAGAATATCAAATAAATATGAGTTAAATGTTTTTTGCATGGGCAGGCATCGGGAATTAAACCCAGGTCTCCAGCACAGCAGGTGAGAACTTTGCCTGCTGAGCCACCATGGCCCACCCACAGTGATTAATTAGATCTTAACAGAAAAATAGAAGGTCAAGAAGTTATAAAACTTATGAAGTCAAAATAGCAAAATGGCAGAAGGAAGTCCTTTCTTATGAGTAGTCACTTAAAATATAAATGGATTTAACTTTCTAGTCAAAGGGAGAATTTGGCATATCGGATATGAATGTATACTGCAAATATATGTTGCATACAAGAGACTCACCTGAAATTCAAGGACATAAGTAGGTTGAAAGTGAAAGGATTAACGATAGGGGCCATGTAAATAGGAAGCTAAAATGAGCTGTTGTGGCTATACTAATATGGGATTTAAGAGATGTTCTGGTTTGTTAGCTGCCAGAATGCAACATATCAGAGATGGATTGGCTTTTAATAAAAGGGGATTTATTTTGTTAGTTCTTCAGAGGAAAGGCAACTAACTTTCCAGTGAGGTTTTTTCTTAGGTTGGAAGGCACAGGATGGTCTCTGCTGGCCTTCTCTCCAGGCCTCTGAGTTCCAACAACTTTCCCAGGGGTGATTTCTTTCTGCATCTCCAAAGGCCTGGGCTGAGCTGCAAGTGCTGAGATGAGGTATGCTGAGCTGCTTGGGCTGTGCTACATTGTGCTCTCTCATTTAAGCACCAGCCAATTAAGTCAAACGTCATTCATTGCAGCCGGCATGCCTCCTAGCTGACTGCAGAGGTAATCAGCTACAGATCCTCATCATGTACTATTGGCTCATGTCCACAGCAACAAAACTAGGTGCCTTCACCTGGCCAAGTTGACAACTGAATCTAACTACCACAAGAGACTTTAAATCAAAACTGTTGAGTGACAAATAAGGTCACTAAATATTGACAAAGGGGTCAATTCAACAAGTACACATAATCATAAATATATCAATTTAATGGCAAAGACATAAAATATATGAAGCAATTATTGACAGATTTAAATGGAGAAGTAGAGAGGTCTACATTAATATTAGGAGACTTTAGTATGCCACTTTCTGTATATAACTCCTAAACAGGAGATCAATAAAGAATCAGAAGAATTAAATGCTAATCTAAACAACTAGACCTAGCAAACATCTACAAATCCTTTACCAAACAGCAAAATGATCATTCTTCTTTAGTGCACATGGATCATCCTCCAGGAAAGCCTTATGGTAGGTTAAGAAACAAGTCTCAGTGTGGGCCACTGTGGCTCAACAGGCAAGAATGCTTGCCTGCCATGCCAGAGGACCCAGGTTCGATTCCCGGTGCCTGCTCCTGTATGAAAAAAAAAAAAAGAAACAAGTCTCAGTGATATAAAAAATATTGACATTATACAATGAATGAAGGTAGAGATCAATAACAGAGAGAACTGGACAATTCACAAATATTTGGATATTAAACAATGCACTTTTAAACAACTAATGAGATGAATAATAAATCACAAAGAAATTAGGAAATAACTTGAGGTGTATGAAAAGGAAATCATGACATACCAAAACTTAGGGGATGGAGCAAAGGTGGTAGCAGTATGCAGAAACCTCCTAATAACAACAAAAATGTCCAAGAGTACATGGCTTCTTCTACAGCATTTGCACCATTTTATATCCCCACAAGCAATGAATGAGTGTTCTTATTTCTCCACATCCTCTCCAACACCTGTAGTATTCTTTTTTAAGACTGGTCATTCTAGTAAGTGTGAAATGATATTTCATTATGGTTTGAGGTGCATTTCCCTACTAGCTAATGATGTTGAGCATCTTTTCAAAGGTGCTTTCTAGCCATTTGTATTTCATCTTTGGAGACATGTATATGCAAGTCTTTTTGCCTATTTAAAATTAGGTTGTTTTTCTTTTAATTCCTGTGTTGTAATATTTCTTTATATATTCTATATATTAAACATTACCAGATATATGGTTTCTAAATATTTTCTCCCATAAAAATATAGGTTGCCTTTTCATTTTTATGAAAAAGTTCTTTGAATTTTGAGAAGGTCCCACTTGTCTATTTTTATTTTCATTGCTTGGTCTTTGCATTTAAAATCTAAGAAATCAATGTCTAACACAATATTATGAAGATACTTCCCTATATTTTTTCTAGAAATTTTATATTCCAAGTTTTTATGTTTATGCCTTTGATCCACTTTGAGTTAATTTTTGTATGTGTATGAAATGAGGCTCCTCTTTCATTCTTTTGCATATGGATATCCAGTTCTCCCACCACCATTTTTTGAAGAGACTATTCTTCCCCAGTTGGGTGAACTTGGCAATCTTATAAAAATAAATTGGTCATGGATGTGAGAACCTATTTCTGAATTCTCAATTTGATTCCATTGGTCAATATTTTTATCCTTGTGCCAATACCATGCTGTTTTGACCACTGTAGGTTTCTAACATACTTTAAAGTCAGGAAATCTGAGTCTCCCAACTTTGTTCTTCTTTCTCAATACGTTTGTGGCTATTCAGTAACACAAACATTTGATCATTGTTTTTTTATTCTTTTCTGCAACTAGGCTGTTAGGATTTGATTGAGATAGCATTAAATCTGAAAATCAATTTGGGTAGAATTAAGATCTTAAAAATATTTAGTATTCTTATCCATGAAGACAGAATGTTCATCCATTTATTTAGGTCTACGCTGATATATTTTAGCAACATTTTGTAGTTTTCTGTTTACAAGTTTTTGAATATAAGTCTTTTGCATCTTTGTTTAAATTTATTCCTAGATATTTGATTCTTTTAGTTGCTATTATGAATGGAATATATTTTGCTTTCCACTTCAGATTGTTCATTACTAACATATAAAAATAAAATTGACTTCTGTGTGTTATTTTGTATCTTACCACTTTGCTGAACTCATTTCTTAAGTGTAGAACGTTTATTGTGGATTTTTTGAGGCATCTATGAATAGGATCATGACACCTGCAAATACTGAGTTTTATGTCTTTCTTTCCAATTTGGATGCCCTTTATTTCTTTTTCTTTCCTTCTTGCTCTAGCTAGAACTTCTAACACAATGTACAGTAACACTGATGATAGCATGCATTCTTGTCTTTTTCCAGATTTTAACAGGAAATCTTTCAGACTTTCATTTTTGAGTATGATGTTAGTTGTTTTTCATGCATGCCATTTTTCATGTTAAGGAAGTTTCCTCCTACTTCTATTTTTTGATATGCTTTTATCAGGAAAGAAATGCTGGATATCATCAAATGCCTTTTTCATTCACCTCGTGGTATTTACTGATTTCTTCTGCTATGTGTTCTTTGACCCACTGATTAAGGAAAGTCAACTTCTCCTTTCAATTTTCTTGTTTGTTTTTTGGGGAAGTTCATGGGCCTGGAATGAAATCTAAGTCTCCCCTACATGGCAGGTGAGAATTCTACCACTGAACTATGCTCACATGCCTCTCCCTTTGATTTTGAAACTGATTGCCTTATTTAATTTGGAGTAACATAGTTATCTACATAAATGTTTAAGACTGTTATTTCTTCTTTGTGGATTACCCCTTTTATTGATATATATTGACAGTCTTTGTATCTTATAGCAGTTTTGAATTTAAAGTCCATTTTGTCCAATATTACTACAGCTACCCCAGCTCTTTTTTGGTTACTATTTTCATGGGATATCTTTTTTACCACCTTACAGTATCAACATATTCGTATCTTTGGGTCTATGGTGAGTCTCCTGTAAACAGCATATAAATGGGTCATGCTTTTTTAATCTGTTCTGCAAATCTGCATCTTTTGATTGAAGTATTTAAAACTTGACATTCGATATTATTTCTGTAAAGGCAGTACCTACTTCAGCCATTTTACCCTTTGGGTTTTTTGCGTGTGTGTGTGTGTGTGTGCTGCATTTCTTTTTTCTTTGTTTTTTGTTTTCGCATGGGCAGGCACCAGGAATCAAACCCATGTCTCTGGTATAGCAGGAGAGAATTCTGCCTACTGAGCCACCATGGCCTGCCTGGAGTTTTTTTATGTCATACATTTTTGATTTTTCATTTTATGCTTTGAGTTACCCTTACTGATAATCTTCATTTCTCCACACTACTCAATGCCACTCTCTCCTATCATTTCCTTTCAAACTGTAGAATTCCCTTAAACATCTCTGTAAGGCAAGTCCCTTTAGATGAACACTTTCAATTCATGTATCTGTGAATTTTTAAAACTCTCTTTCATTTTTGATGAACAGTTTTTCAATATAAAGAATTTGGAACTGCCAGAAAACCTCCTTTGATGTTCATATGTGGCCTTTCTCTCTAAGCCTGACTCTGCTAATGAACTCACTACCCTCCCCATTTACATGGGACATGACTCCTTATTGTTTAAGTCACTCTGGCAGTCAGGGACATAACTCGCAATGATTGGAATGGCCCTAGCATCATGGGATTGACAATGCCCTCTGACCAAAAGTGGGAAAATAATGAAGAAAAAATAAAATTTCAGTGGTTAAGTGACTTCAAAAAGAGTCATTAGGTCATTCTGGAGGATACTATCATGTGAGATTCAGAGAGATATTACAAATTGTCATAATATGCCAAGCCCCAACCAACAGTTTTCTTCAAAACCCTAAAGAATACCCCGTGATCTAAGATTTTATAAATGTTTTACCTAATAAGTTTATTTTTGCAAAAAATTAAAGTCTCCACTTTGCTTCTGTTCCAAATAAGCCCTGAAACCCAGAGGCAACAGTCCCTCCAAGAATATCAGAGTCTGGCTATATCTCATGAACTCCCTCAGCCACCTAAGTGCTATCCTCTCAGAATGGGTTCTAAATGAATATATGCACTCTTTGTTGATAAATTGATTAATCAGTACTCTGATAAGATTAATTACATTCATTAAAGCTGTCTTTCTACATTTTCCTTTTAGTCTGGGTTGACCTCAGGTATCCTTGATGGGGCTCCTTCTCACAATATCTAAATTAACGACCAACATAAATCATTTTTATTTCAAAAGTGGGCATTTTACTGCACTGGGTAAAAGCCACACAAGCTACAATCTTGAAATTGAGTCACTGTTCTACCTCATAGCTTTGGTTTTCATAAGCCTAGCAGATAGTTATCAAAATAAGGATTATGTTCCACAGTATATTATTATTATTATTATTATTTATATTCAGAGGAGTAATGATTCTCACATTTAGTTCTTTGATTTGAGTTTAGGTTTTGTATATTTTGTGAACTAGAGGATATTTGTTAGGTTGATGTTTGTAATGGCAAAATGACAGCAAATGAAAATTGAAACAGCTTAAACATCCATCCATGGGGCACTGATTAAATCAAGTTTGATATGATGACACCATGTAATCATATATAGTGCAATAGAATACAAATATCAGGGCAGGCCACAGTGGCTGAGCAGGCAAGAATGCTTGCCTGCCATGCCAGAGGACCCGGGTTCTTTTCCTGGTACCTGCCCATGTTAAAAAAAAATGAATACAAATATCAATTCATTTACAATAGCAACTAAAAGGATCAAATATTTATCCAGGATGTAAAGAATCTGTATGCAGAAAATTATAAAACATTGTGTAAATAAATCGAAGAACTAAATAAATGGAAGAAGATTTCATGTCCATGGATTTGAAAACTTAATACCTTTAAGCTGTCAATTTTATCCAAACATCATCTCAGTCCCCCCCCACCAGTGGGAATATGTGTTTCACATCCATGCAGAAGCTTTAGTGACAAAGGCTCCTTCCTCCTGGCACCCCCACTCTGAAAGCAGGAATGGACACCCTGTCTTAGACTTTGAAAGCTAAGAGAACATTACCAAGTTGAATGTGGCTGGTAAGGGACCAGCCTGTGCCTGGCCCAGCCCTCAAGAGTTTCCTGTATGTCTGGCTGCTTCCCATCCCTTGGCCTCCAGCTCCCACCCACACTCTCTCAGTTCTGCAGGCTTATGAGAGCTTTTCAAAATATACATTTTTGGTTAATACAACAAAAGTCAGTTTTTCTGCTTACACACAAGCCCCTGAGCATCTGATGCTGTGACATGTACTTCTGAATCCACAGGACTTTATTGTGTCCTTTCCCAGTTACTTTTTCTTCACTCCCATCTACAATGAAAGCTTCCCCAAAATAGGAACATGCATTTCTTTATGCCTTCCTTGTTACCCATTAAAGCAGCCTCCAAATGCTAGTCATTTTTGAGTGGAATGCTGATGAATTATAGTGACAAAGAAGTGATTTGCATGTCAGTGTTTCAATAGAAAGATCAGAGTGAAATCCAAAGTCAGAGTGAAAAAGGAAACTCCCATTATTTATCTCAGAGGAAAAAATGTAACCAACATCAGGGGCATCAAGGCTGCCATCTGCTCACCTTCCATCTGTGTTGTTGGCATGTGTTTCAATTACAAGAGGAAGAGACATTAGCTGCAACAGAAACATATCCCCATCTTCTTTCAGACCTTACCCTCCAATAAGGTGATACTTCAGAGAATACCCTTGGTAGGACTTCATACATATCTCATCCCTTCCCCCACTCCCACAAAGATACCTTCTTCTGAAAAAAGCCCGATTTTTGGCAGATATTTGGCTTTTTATCTATGCTTATCCCAGGTAGCAACACAACATCTCCTGCATTTCAGATCTAAAGCAGCAGATGGCACTGAAGGATAACTTCAAGGCATAGACTTCAGAAAAAGTGTGTTGGATTTTTTTAAAGGGCTTTAGCCAGGATTTTCTAGCACAAACATTTTTTCTTCTATGATTCTGACTCTGAGTTATTTCTTGCATAGTGAATAGTTTTCTTGTCAAAGTAAATTTTCTAAAAGAGATTTTGAAAACAGCCAATTTAGAAAGTTTCTTCTTATTTCTTGGCTAAGGAACTTCTTTCATTGAGCTCAAGAAAACATATTGAACTAACATGCAGACATAAGGCATTAACTTATTTTTCACTTTCACATGTCTGCATCTAAAAGGGTTATTCACCACTGAGACAAGCCAGTATAAAATTTTTCTCTTATGGATAGTCTCACAAATAAATAAAATATCAATTTTGTTAATATTGGTAACAACTAAATAAAGATGAATAAACATGCAAAATCACATCAAAATCAAATCAATGGGCATCAGTGACTGGACACACACAGTGCACACCAGTCTGGAAAAATCTGAATGAGCTGTGATCTTACCCAGAACTGTGAATCCCCCAAGCCATGGAGGGCAGCACCCCTCCCCCACAGGATGGATCCCAGAAGTGAAAGGAAAGAGACTACTAACAGCAAAGGGCTGAGCTCAAGCAAGCTCCAATTGTGGAATTAATTAATTTGAATTCTGCTGACTAAAAATAGGCCCCCAGCTCAGATAAACCTTGACTAAAAGCTGAAGTTACTAGTTTTTGCCCTGACACAGAGGGAACAGGGCTGACAGGGGGAAAAAAGAGGGTTTTTGGATTGGACAACACAAAATACTTGAAAAGGCATAGACCCTAAAAAAAAAGAGGAGGCATATAGGGCCTAGAGATACATAGAACAGTGTACCAACTTAAGCTCTTGATTAATAAACCCAAGGAATGGGGGTCCTGCTCTGAAAAGGATTTTTTTGCTTTTTTCTCTTGCTTAACTACTCACTAGATATAAATGTAAGGCTTCTCAGGCTCCAACTGCCCTAGGCAAGGGCAGAATTAAATTTGTCTGAGAGGCAAAGAGGCTGATCAGGTAAAGGAGGTAATTCCCTGGAAGCTGTACCTTCCCCAGGAGAGGAGTAGGGCCCAGCTCATGTGGAATCCCTGCCTCAAGGAATTCAGACACCAGGGACAGGAAAACTGGAGCCATTAAAGTGAGCCTACAACCTCTTCTCTGTCTCAACCATGCCCCCAGTAGGGAGAGTGTGCTGAAGTTAAAGGTACTGCATCACTTTATGCTGGTGGGACTGACAGGCAGACTAGCACCACATACTGGGTAGGATAGGAAAAACACAGTCTAGAGGCATCATAGACAACTCTGTCAACATGCTGGTTCTCACCCTCATGGAAAACTGATGGAGGTGAATCTTTCCTCCAGAGAGGAGGCCAGTGTGGTCTGGAAAACTCCGACTGGGGTCTACAATATCTAAATAAACCCTCCTAAGGAAAAAAATCGCTCCATAAAGGCAGGGCAAGAGACAAGAAAACAAGAATTGAACAATTCTGATCCATTAAACAAAATCAATGTTAGAGGTCTAGAAAAAGCTGTAATGAATGTCAAAAAAACAGATGAGAACAAAGCCATCCAGCAAGAAAATTCTAGGTAAAAGTGTGAAAACAATCTCCAGAATAAGCTAATTAAGGAAATTAAATGCTTAGATGCCAGCAAAACAAACAAACAAAAAAAAAACAAGTCATACTAGGAAAACTGAAGAAATGGCCTAGTCAAAGGAACAAAGCAACAATTCACTTGAGATACAGGAGTTGAAACAATTGATACAGGCTGTTCAAATAGACATAGAAAACCTCATCCAAAATCAAATCAATGAAGTGAGGGAGAATATAAAGGAGGCAATAGACAAATGAAAAGAAGAAATTGAAAGTCTGAAAAAACAAGTCAGATAACATATAAATGAAAGACACAGTAGAAGAGATGAAAAAACAATGGAAACCTACAATGTTAGATTTCAAGAGGCAGAAGAAAGGATTAGTGAACTGTAGAATGGAACATCTGAAATCCAACAAGTAAAAGAATACATAGGGAAAATAATGGAAAAATATGAGCAGGTACTCAGGGAATTGAATAACAACATGAATTCCATGAACATACATGTTGTGGGTGTCCCAGAAGGAGAAAAGAAGGGAAAAGGAGGAGAGAAAGTCTAATGGAAGAAATTATTACTGAAAATTTCCAAACCCTTATGAAAGGCTTCAAGTTACAGACCCAAGAAGAGCAGAGTACTCCAAATAGAATAGATCCAAACAGACATACTCCCAGACACTTACTAATCAGAATGTCAGATGTCAAAGAGAAAGAGAATTTTGAAAGCAGCAAGAAAAAAGCAATCCATCACATACAAGGAAAGCCCAATAAGACTATGTGTAGATTTCTCAGCAGAAACCACGGAGGCAAGAAGACAGTGGTATATTTAAGATTCTAAAAGAACAAAACTGCCAATCAGGAATTCTATATCCAAAAAGATTGTTCTTCAAAAATGAGGGAGAAGTTAAATTATCTCTTTCATGCTCCCCTTGCCCTGAGCTGAGAGAGATTATCCCTATCCATTTTTCATATGTCATCTATGTGGAATGCTCAAAGATCAAGAAAACTAGTCAGAACAAACTGAATTGTAACTACACTTCCTCCATTTCAATCATTCAGTCAGTATTTGTTCAGGCCATATTTAATAAAAGTCAACATTTGGCTAAGTTCATAGAATACTACAGTGAATAAGACAGAACGTGTTCACTGACTGTGGAAAGGGCAATGGCCACCTCCAAAACAAAGGAGAGGGATAGCTAAATAAATAGAATAATTACAACAACAAATATGGGACATGATATCATGTGAAAGAAAACAACCCACTGAGAAGGAGGATAATAGAATAGATTCTAGTATACATGTCTGTTTTGGTTTGCTAAAGCTGCTGGAATGCTATAACCCAGAAATTGGTTGACTTTTACAATGGGGATTTATTAACTCAAAATTTACAGTTCTTAGGAGATGAAAATGTTCAACAAAAGGCATCACAGGATAATAGTTGGATGCTGAAGACAGACTGCTGGCATCTGAAATACCTCTGTCATTTGGGAAGGTACCTTGCCCAGCAACTGCTGCTCTTTTGCTCCAGATTTCATTGCTTTCAACTTCTGGTTCCAGCAGCTTCCTCAATGAGCTTCTTTGAATCCTCCCTTATCTTCTCCAGGGATCTTCTCTATAAGCTTCTCTTAATCTCATCTCTTAGTTTCTATATATTTTTATCCTCTATAGGAGACTCCAGCTAAAGGATTAAGACACACACATCTCAACTGAAATAACCTAACCAAAAGGTCTCAACCACAACATGTCTGTAGCCACAGGAATAGATTAAGAGAACATGGCCTTGTAGGGGTACATAACAACTTCAAACCACTACAGTCTCCTTTAGGCAAGGGTCAAGGAATTCTTCTCTGAGAAAGTGGCATGTGAGCTAAGACCTAAAGGGTGAGAAAGATTGAGCTGCATGGAGAATGGGAAGGGGAGAGTTCAGAACAGAGGGAACATGTGCAAATTCCCAATGCAGAAGAGAGTCTGGTGTTCTCTAGGAAGTAAATACAGATCACAATTGTTAGAACATTGTGGAAATGTGAGGCAGTAGCATAATATGATGTTGAAGGATCATCAAGAACAGAAGCTGGATCCTGCTGAGGCTTGAAAGACACAGCAAGAAGTTTGGATTTTATTTTAAGTGCAGTTTGAAACCTAGTATTGTTTGTTTTTTCAAACAAAAAGTTCCAGCTGCTGAGACTGTCTAAGTCAACTCCAAATTCATTAAGAAATGTGGAGAGATTAGCTTTTGTACTGGTCACAGGGGCTGATTCATGCAGATTCTGATGGAGCCTTCTTTAAGACCTCCATTGCCCAAGACTTGACCAATAGTTCATTGGTGGACAGCCCATAAATCTCTTCCTTGGAGACCATATCATTAAGTAACCAGACCCAGAGATCTCTGTGGGGAGGCACCAGGTCATCCAGGGGACTGTGCCTGAAGACCATGTTTTTGTCCCTCTCTCGGTCAGTCTTAGCTAGTTTGACAGTAACTGTTTTTTCCATACCTGGTACTCATCAGTTGAGATCCAGATTATGTAACAGACCAGTAGACCTGATCTCATGAGGTTGGGCCCCTGACCAGCAGGAGCGTTATGATAAACCTAGAAATCTGAATCTGGTTAACAATAAGAACATCTACTGCTCCAATTACCTCATCATTGACCCAACAGAACAGGGTAGCTTGCAAGGTCACTACAGCCTCAGTGAGTGAGGTCCAGATGTGTTTTTCTGTGGTAGGGTCTCATCATAGGTGGGCCCTAATAGTACCAAGCTGAGGAAGGGGATGGTCTCAGAGGCTTTCATTCTCTCATTCTCCCCTCTTCTCCTTTCTCTTTACTCAAAGTAGCTATTTTCGTGGCATTCTGAGGAAAGGGTCTATATGGACAAATCCCACAAAGTATACTCATCCTAACTAAGTTTAACAAGATTATCTCATTCATTGAGAAGGCAAACTAGTCAAGTCTAAGATCTTCTTACATTCCTGGGCAAAACAATCCTGAATAAATCTATATTCTTTTACATTAAAGGCACAGTCTCAATAACTTACTATGTCACAAGGTGTTCATCAGTGCCAGAGACCAACTTAGAGCTAACAATTGTCATTGGGCATAACTTAGCTTGTAGGGTCTCCTATGATTTTTAGTCCCATCACTGGAAATCAATAGCAACCCCTTGGATTCCCTAGGGTCCATCTTTTGGATTTCTACAAGAGAGTGCCTGGTTAAAGAAAAAGAACAATTTGGAATGACCAAACTTATGTAAACATTGCACTAGCCTTCTCCAAGAATGCCCCACAGCTTCCAGCAGCACCTCCCAAGATCCAATGGCAAGTACCCTGCAAATCCTCTGGCTCTTGCAAACAATTCATGAGCACTACCAGAAGGATTCCTGTAATCTGTGCTAGTATTCCATTTGTGAAAAGCCTGGTAGGACCTTCAGGCCTTTTGCTGTTCCAGAATAGCATTGTGTTTGAACACACAGCTGGCTGTACCCAAATGTCAAGAGCTGAGCTGGAGAAAGCTGAGCTCCTGGATATCTAGGCCATCTTCTATTACAGCAAGCCAAATGAAAGTAAGTATGTTTAAGTAAAGCCTTTAATCACTTTTAGCAATAGTATAGCAAGAGGATAAACAGAAAAGTCCCAGTTCCTTAGTGTCTGTTTTTCCTTACATAGCAGTCCTGGGTGAGGGTCATATAAATATGACACAGTGCAGTGGGAGGAAGGACATTGTGATCCATAAGGACAAGCAGTACTCTACTTCTTAACCTGGTTTGTGGTTGTAAATGTATTCATAATTCATTAGCCAATACTTTTATATTTTATGCACTTTTTGTGGGTGACATGTTTTACAATTTAAAATTTTAATCAATATTCTTCAGGGAAAAATAAGAATTTACAGTAAGGGTGATTAAAACCCTGTAAATGAATTAGAAAATAGTAGACATTGAAACCAGATAAGTCTTTAGTGGACATTTCATAATAGCCATTATCTCAGAATGATGGAACACTATTGCAGAGATTTTGGAAGAAAGTAACATGATTAGATTTGCAGTTTTAAAGGATCCCTCCAACTGATATGTGGAAATGGATAATGGGAAGACTAGGGTGGAATAATGGAAAATAGATTTTGATGTGTAGCCATATCAATAGATCAGATGAAAAGTAATGGTGTCCCCTTTCCCACTCACTTGGCCAACAAGAGAGGGCTTCTCTTGTATCTCTTTCTGTACATACCTAATGCAAATTTCCACATTCTAGGCTGTTTTGGGGTTCAAGCCACCTTATAACAGAGTTATAACAAATTAGAAATATAATGCCAATTTTGTGGTAATTTGACCTGCTGTGTCTTTCCCCAATCTGCCTACTATCATTTACTTTTCAGAGATCTCGTATAATCCTCAACTGACTCTGCCCAGAATTTTTCCACTGTATTCAATTTGAGAGTGAAGATTGACAATGCTTACTAAAATCTTTCCTGGAAGTGGAACTTTTTGAAGTGGAATATGTCTCAAAGTTGATGTGAGAGGATTTGCTGATTAATTGGTGATTAATTGGCTACTAGATGTGAGAGAGAGATAGGAATCAAGGATTACATCAAACTTTTAGAAGTGAGCCAAAAGAAAAGTGAATGGAGGATAGGGTGAAGAAATAGTACTGGAAAAGAGATGGGAATATAACTGCATCTCCTCAGTTATCTAATACCATAGAATATAATGGGAGCTGAGCTGGTACCCCATGATTCTCATTCACAATTTTCAGTGGAACACTGTACTTGGTTTATGCTGAGGAAGAGATGCAATGCATTTCATCTGAAACAAAGAGTGAAAATGTAACCAAACCAAAGCAAGGAACAGGTAACTCCATTCCATCAACCTCACGAGTCCAAGGGCTTAAGGTTATAGGAATAAAGGATGAAATACACAAAATTAAAAGCATCCACCATGAATATAACTGTTTTAAAACTGAAATTACTGGATTAAAAAAATCTGGGCTATAATTTCTCTACTTTCAGGTGAAAATGAGAGTTCATAGTAAAATGCTACATTTTCATACAATTGTTTTATGTAATGCAAAATCCATGTCCATTTAAAAACTTATGTAGCCTTTGTATACTTGTAAAACTTCTACATAAATTCAGTATCTATTCTTTTTAATATAGTAAATATATTTCTCTTCCAATCAATAGTATCAATTAACCTAAGCAGAATAGATTTAAGTGCTAAGCATAAGGCAACTGATTGATCCTTGAGAAAACCAGATCTCAGATGTGAAAATATACAGTGATTTTGTCTTACACATAAACAGACATGTTGATTTTGTAAATCTTAAATTAGCAAAAGTTGAAGAAAGTGTCCTAAACCAAATAAGTATCAGGAACCACTTTATCTACTCCATGTGGTGATAGAAAATTATCTGAAGAATTCAGTGATAAACCTTGGGAAAAAGCATTGTGTGAATTCGTGTATGCTGTATGCTGGAACAGGATACTGTTCCACTCTTGTGGGATGAAAGATGTAATGGAGCTAATTAACCCAGATTGTTGGCCAGAGGTCTCTGTATTATCTCAAATTACCTCAGGACCCCCAAAATGGTTGTGATTGTTAATGGGATAGGTCCTGATAGCTGAAATAAAAAGCCTTAGCACAATCTACTGAGATAATCATATGGTTCTTCTCTATTGACCTATTGATTTAAAGTCTGTTACATTAATAAACATTCTAATATTAATTGATCCTTGCATTCCAGGAATAAACCCACATTATTATGGTGAGTTAATCATTACATATTACAGAGTATGATTTCCTTGTACTTCAGTATTTTTTTCACATATACTTATAAGGTTTCTCTTTGTTTTTCTTTGTGATATCCTACTTGGTAGGTTTTGTATGAGAGTTGCATTTGAGCTAGAAAGGTTGGACATGGGCCTAATGTTTTCATTCAGGAGAAAATTATTAAAACCACAAACCTTAAATTTGTCATGTTTATGCTTTCCATAATAAAAACACTGCCTGCTTGTATGTGTCTACTCTTTTCAAAATTTTTCATAAATATTAACTTTATGATAATGCTTTGGTGGTTTCCTGATAGAAAAATAGGAGGAAATACAATGTGAACTTTTGCTGCTTGGGCCAAATCCAGTAAGAGGACATCTCCCATCCAAAGGAACTTCTATAGAACAAGTTAGACCTTGAGAACAGTAGCTTGATTTTATTCTCTGCAGTTTCCATGGCATCTAAGACAGTACCTGGGTTGTTGATGTTTTGCTTTTTCTCTAAAGAACCTTTTGGAGTTTATTAATTCTAGCATACTCTGGTCTTATACATCTTTGTTATTTTTGCAAAAGTCATATATGCTTATTACAAATAAAAATAAATACATAAAGGTTAAGTGAATATTAAAAAAATAGACTATAATCAGAGAGTTAAGTATCATTGTCATTTTGGTAACCATCTATCCAAATACAAAACCAGGAAAAATAGTGCTGCTCTGGAAACGTCATCATATCAAATGAAACTCATCACATTTTAACTGCTATTCTTTTTCTTTTTAATTTTTTATTAATTAAAAAATTACAAGAAAGAAATGCAAACATCCATAATATAAGCTCATTCCATTCTACATATATAACCAATAATTCACAATATCATCACATAGTTGCATATTCATCATCATGATCATTTCTTACAACATTTGCATCAATTCAGAAAAAGAAATAAAAAGACAACAGGAAAAT
>PVIY010030335.1:0-31092 GCA_004026745.1 Myrmecophaga tridactyla | reverse complement strand
GCTGTATCCAAAGGCACTCAAGCCTTTGTAGAAACAAAAACCTCTGTTTCCTTCTTTTTTTTTTTTTTCCTTTTTCCGTCAGCCCTGCCCCCTTAGCGCTAGGGCAAAAATGAGCGACCTCCGCTTTGACCAGGTTCACCTGAGCTGGGGCCTATTTTTAGCAGTCAGAATTTGTTAATTAATTCCACAATTGGCGTTGGTTGGGCTCAGCCTCTGCTGCTGGTAAAGTCTCTTTCCTTTCCTCTCTGGGAAGCAGCTGTGGGGGAGGGGCGCCGGCCACCGCGGCTTGGGGAACTCACGGTTCTGGGGGGGCTCGCAGCTGGTCCAGCTGGTCCAGACTCGGGTACGCTGTGTGTCCGGTCACTGACGTGGCCCCAGGAGCTGTTCTGTATTGTTTCTGGTTATTTACTAGTTTTTTTGGAGGACGAACTAAAACACGCACATTGTTAAGCCGCCATCTTGGCCCGGAAGGAAACTTTTTATTTTTAAATAATTTCAAATTTACAGGAAAATTTTAAAAACAATACAGTAACAATCCACAGAACTCCAATGTATCCCCCACTCTCTGCCCTGAATACCCAGGTTTACCAACTATTAGCATTTTGCCATATTTGTTATAACATCGTATCTTTCTATATACCTACCTACCTACTTCTAAACGTTTGAGGGTAGGTTGCATACCTCATGCTCCTCTAACACTTAACACTTCCATCTATATTTCCTGAGAACAAGGATGCTGATGTAACCACCTTGGTATAGCTATCAAGTTAAAAAAATCTAACATTGATTCTTTAGATGATTCTTTTTTTAAAAGGGTTTTTTGCTTGTTTGTTTGTTTAATACAACTGAAAATAATGCATATAATAAGAATTGAGACATGAGAATGCATTGGCTCAAGGTTAATGAATCTGCAAGGATGAGGATTTGGGGAAGGTGGAAAAGATTACCTAAACATGTTAAAAAAAAAAAAAAAGGAAACTGCAACCAATAAAATCCCTATTAACACTTATGAACAGCTTTCCTAAGCCTCCATGATTTTTGTTACACTAGAGAGCCTTGACTGGCTGCTGTATGGTTCCTCATATGCAAAACCAAAATAAGGGGATTCCCCTGGCTGGTCCCCAGGCTGTTAAATGTTCTCCCCACCACACCCCAACCCCCAGCCTCTTAATGAAACCGGCCTCCATCCTCATCACTTGAAAGTGATGTGAATCATTCCATGGACATCTTTTAGCACCACCCCCTACATTTCCTCTCTATACCAGGCCTTCAGTTGTGTTCTAGGAAGACTATATCACATCTATGCTAAGTTGCACATCTATGCTAAGCATATTAGACCGGAACTTACAGCATTTTTTAAAATTATGAACTCAATGCATTTGGTGTATTTCAAAAGGTGAAATACTTTCCTTCATTTATCAGTAAAAGAAGTTAGAAACTAACTTCAAACAAAAAATCCAGCAAACGATAAATTTTCTTGAAAGTCACAGTCACATAAATAGTGCATCCCAGAAAAGAGGAGGGGCAGGACAGTTTCCACCCACTTTCATGAGTTTCATCAAATGCTGGTCCCTAGTCAAGGGTAGAAAGAAAAGGCAACTTCCAAAAAGGAGTGTGTTATTCAATGAGTCATGTTCTATATACCTTCCTGAGGGCACCAGATGGGGAGCATCTAAACTAGATGTGGGAAGTGGCATGTGGAAACAGCCCATCCTCCTCCTCTGAAAGGGCTCTCCACCACCATAATGAATTAAAAAATGAGACTAAAAAAACTCACCCCCTCCCTCCCCAAAAAATAAAGAAAGAAAAAGAAAAACCAGCAACGATGTCCCAGATTACTCTCCGGAGTGGAATGAGAGTGCAGCTTTGGACTTTGGAACAATCTAAATTAGTCTCTTACTTGCTTTTAACAAGCAAACAAACAAAAAAAATTTTTTTTTTGAAACAAAACAAAGAATGAGTACTAATCACTTTTCTGACCATACACAATTATTCAAAATTAACTAGTATCGGGGTGGGGGGAGGGCCACACCTATGGGCCTTATCTCACCCGAGAGTATGTGAGCAGGTGCAGGGCATTTGTCATTATTGCAAAAATGAATTTGAACTTTCAATCTTCGGTTTGGCGTAAACGTTGTTTTTAGTGCGATGCTGAGCAGCAGAAAGGGCTCTGGAGAGAGGCTCACGCCCCGCACACCTGTGACTCTTCTTTGCTTCTGGAGGCTCCAGAGCAGCCACTATTGCTTCATCAAATACTTCCTCAGGGCTTTCTGTGCGAGTGCAGAACACCCCACACATTTTACAGCCTTCACGTCCCAGGCCGGCGTTTCAGCAGAGTGACAGGCTTCTGCTTGTTCTTGGTAAGTTTCTCAACAGTAGAGGGGATCAAGTTGGGTCCCAACAAGCTGAGATCAAGTTGGGTCCCAACAGGCAAGAAAAGAGTGATGAGCTGGACGCTGGTGCGGTGGTGCGTTCTCTCGGGTACCCACTTTTCTTTCACGTTTTCAAATGCGAATGGAGAGACCGCTGAAAAACAGGGTGGAAATGCATCTGTTTGTAGAGAACTCAGTGGTCATGCCCTGTCATGACCTTCTTGCTCTGCAGAATCAAAAAGCCCCCGAGAGCCTCTGGCTCTCCACCGATCATAACTGCGACTGCGCAGTTGTGAAAAACGGTTGTTACCTGTGCAGATGGAAAGCTGTCTGTTGTGTAGGATATCAGGGGACATGTTTTACCATCACCCACAACAACTCATTTAATTGCATGGTTCAACAGTTTTGTAACCGCTTTGAATATTTCAAATTCGATGTTGACCTCAGCATCTTAGCTAGGGCGTTGGTTTTATAGCATTCTTTACCTATTTTTTTTTTTAACCCTTCTTTCTCTGTTAAAAACACTTGCACATGGAACATTCCCATCTTCCAACGCAAAGCAGAAGCCCAGGGTCCACTTCAGTTCTAGAGTTTGGGCTTCCACTTCTTAAGCCCCAAAGCCATCTCTGGGTGACTCACATATTGCTGAAGTCTCATGGGATTTAATTTCCCGTTTTATGGTGGGAAGCCCTGCTTTCCCTCTCCCTTCACCTCCCTTCTTGAACCTGTGCATGTAATGGATTCCAAACTAATGGTTGAGAATAAGAGGAGAGGTTGGGGCCACTTGACCAAAGTGTTGAAGAGCCGGATAAATTATCCCTGCATCTGGCCAGAGGACACCTCCTGCATAGTCATCTTCCCTGGATCCCATGTGTTCCTGGGTCCAACTGGATATGCACAGGCATTTTGCTTTCCTGGAGCCCGGTTCTAGATGGGTTAATGCCGTGATTCAGCTGCAATCCAGTCTCAGCTCTCCTGAGCTTGGGAGACACCCTGTTTCCCCCTCACCCCACACTCCACTCCTTCCGTGCACCTTGAGGGCGAGGGCAGCAGGGCTGGTGGAAGCCAGCCTTGGCTCCTAACCTGCCTGGAATTTGTCAGCACCCAAACAGCTGGGCGTGCAGGGGGAAGAATGACGAACCTTGGCAGCTGCCCAGCTACCCAGCTGGGGAAGGTAACTAGGCAGGGCTGCAACAGGGTGTGGTGACAGGTCTGGGAGCTCCTGGGCCCGCCTAGGCATCGGGCAGCTCTGGAGGGCCAGGTGCACTGACCCATTGTGGGACACTAAGTCCAAAGCACAAGCTACTGCTGAGCACCTCGTGAGCATGGTATTTGGTAAACGATTGAGCAGATGAAGGAATGTACAAATGCATGAAAGGAAAACCTCTGGAAACCTCAAATTCATTATCTGCAAAACCAGGTAATAGCGCGGCTGGTTTGAGAGTTAAATGACTTAATATGTATAAGGTATTTAGAAGCATTCTCGCAAGTACCCCCAAATCCCAAATACTGTGATATGAGTCTGGCATGCAGGATAGGGCAGGTTCTGTGTCTGATTCATCTATTGTCCTCCATATAACTACAAAAACAACAGGAAAAATTCAAGATCATAACAAAAATCATCTCATACCAAGCTCTCATGAAACCCTATGCAATAGAGCCCGTTTTGTAGATGTGTAACAGGCATTAAGGGGCTGTAACGCACTCATGAGTAACCAGCTGCTGCTGAAACATAGCAGAAGAGACACACAGTGGCCACCCAGCAGAGGACCTGGTCCTCACGGGGGCTCAGGTAAAGTTTATTCCTCCATTGGGCTCTCTGCCGCTGCAGCAGGTAAGAGAATCTGCATTTCATAGATGAAGAAACCAGGGCACCAAGAGGTCAAAGGGCAAACTAGGCCTGACATTCTTTGCTCTGCGTGGCCTCCCTGATGGCCTCCACCAGACCCTGTCCTCACTCTTGAGCTCACCTCTCCCCCTCTCCCTCCCACAACACCTTCCCTCTATAATTCAAGTCATCGAGGCCTCTCTCCCTCCTGGAAGTCTTTCCTCAGTGTCTCCTTCACTTGGAAGTACCCCAAGGAGCATTTTCACCCTGGAAGTGAACAGAGCCCATTCCTTTCCTGCGTGAACTTGGTGAACCAGAGACAGACTGTGAGATACTTCTTGAAGTTGTTGGCCAAAACCAAGACAACTGAAAGAATTATTAACAGAAAACCCCACACTGTGAATGTAATGCTACTGAATTACATATGAGTTTTGTTAAAAAAGGAAATTTGAGGTTGTATGTATGTTACTAAAAAAAAAAAAAAGACTCAAATAAAAAAAAAATTCCATCCAACAGCTATTTACTGAGCCGCTACTATGTACTAGGCATTGGGCCCTACTACTGAAGAGCCACAGACTGGGGAGGGAGGCAGGTCCACTGACAGGTGTTTATAACAGATGTTGTATGTCGTGATCTTGGGTGGTGCCTCCATAGCCCAGACAGGGGAGCCAGGTTTTGGATCTTCTGATCAGAAGAGAAAATTTTTTAATACTCCCCAACTTGCTTCTTTCCATGTAAGGGCATCTTCATCTCAAGAGACTGGTATGGCTGTGCCGAGGTCCCTTCCCTCCTGATTCCTGCTCCAGTGGGGTTGGTTCAGTAGAAAGACCACCAGCACAGCTCTGTCCCCCACCTGTAAAATGCACACATTGCCTGATGTAAAGAAAACACATGTAAAGCCGTTGGGCTCAGTTGGCACTTCATATACCATATCATTTCTCAGCACAGATGCTGATTTCTTTCTCAAATTTCTCAACGTCCCAAGCAGTTCATTTTCTGACCGAAGGTCACAGCAAGGTCTCAGGTTCCGTTTCGCCCTGCTGGCCTTTCCTGCTTCGCTTCCTGCCTCTCCATCATCCATCCTCCAGTCCGGCCAGCTTCCCAGCTCCTCAGCAGTTCGCCTATTCACAGCTCTGTGTCTCTGAACATGCTGTTCCCTCCGTGGGAAACACCTGTCCCCCTCCTTATTTGCACAGCAAACTCTTGCCAATCCTTTCTGCCAGGTTCAGTCCTCTCCTTCAAAGCTTTCCAGACTCTCCCAGGCAGTGAGCCAGTTAGTTCTTCTGCTCTCTCAGGATCTTATCCATACGATTGGTCATTCTCCTTTTTTTTTTTCTTTCCATGTATCTGGGTGTCTGTATTCTCAGTAGAATTTGCCTTAGAGAAACTGAGGCTGGTAAAGGAGTTGTGCACTTTTTAGGATATCAGAGCATGGGGAACGGATCGCCCCCACGGAATCTGTAAGTCAGCTGGGACCTGTTTGTGGAATGTTCGATATCCGGCTCAGTGACCCTCCCAAAACGGGTGCCCAGGCAGGAGCCGCATCCTGCCTCTAAGTATCTAGGTTCCCACGGCCCGGAGAGTGGCCAGACCGCCGTACATCCTGCACATGCCCTTGTGCAGGGCGAGGCCATCTGTCAGGGCCAGCTCAAAGGCCTCCTTGGCTGGGAAACTGTCTGAACACCTTCACCCACCAGAAGTCTTGGATCCTGGCTCTGAATCCCACAGGGGC
Organism: Myrmecophaga tridactyla; assembly: GCA_004026745.1. Classification (NCBI taxonomy): domain Eukaryota; kingdom Metazoa; phylum Chordata; class Mammalia; order Pilosa; family Myrmecophagidae; genus Myrmecophaga; species Myrmecophaga tridactyla. The sequence continues at coordinate 25,160 of PVIY010030335.1, read as the reverse complement.
ATTGAACCTTTACTGGAAGGATTCCTTACTCTTGCCTTTAGTGCTAAAATGTGTCTGAGTCTCCCTCCCCTCCCACATTCAGACCATACACAGATAGCACATCTGATGTTCTCTTTAGCCTCCCAGAACGTTTGACCCCTGTGTTCTCCCACTCTGACTCCCACTTCCCAGGTAGAAGCCAGATCTTCACTTTCCCAGCTCTCTCCCTAGCCGGGACACTGCCTGTGAGCTGGGCCCTGCTCCATCAGAGGCAACTAAGAACCCAGATGGGCATATGCATTGTCCACGTGCTGTATGTTGTTCTGGGCAGGCTCCCAGAATACCGAGATGAATCAGAACTGCCCCAGTCTTCCAGGATCCCCCAAGGAGGGGAGGCAGCTTCAAAAACCAGTAATTCTAATGGTACACCCAGGAAAAGGCTACAGTGAGGGAGGTGTCCATTGTTCTGGGAGCAAAAATTGTGGCGATTTGCAGGGAGGGCCCCGTCTTACTCACTTATTAATTACCCCACCCTGTGAGGTGTCAGGTAAAGTAAACTGGTTTTAGTGTCAGAAGACCTGAGTTTGCGTCCTGATTGTGCACTTTTTAGTTGGTTCCTTGGGCAAATCGCTTGCATCCTTGGAACCTCTGTTTTCTTATCCCTGCCTTGAAGGATGTGGGGAGGTAAAACAAGGCAATGCATGTAAAAGAGCTTTGAAAATAGTCAAGGACTGTATAAAACTTCACTCTGATTCTTTCCTGTACATGACAGATTCTTTTACACAGTTGGCCCTTGGGAAATTCCTGTTGACTGAATTAACCAATGGATGACTGAATGGATAGTGGACACTAAGGAAATGCTTTTCTAAATGTGAAATATAAAGAAACTTACCACTTTGGGCACACTTATTATCAGCTAATGAGCAAAGAGCTTCAAATACATTCTCTCATTGAATTTTCACATCAACTTATGAGATTATTACTCTCATTTTATAGATGAACGAATTGAGGCCCAGAGAGTTTAAGTAACTTACCTAACACCACTCAGCTACTTGGTGGCAGGACTGGAATTCATACTCTGAGCCTTTGTCCTTGCCCACTTGCTGTAATTCTTTCCGTACTATACATACAGTTTTACCCTAAGTCACTGAAGCTCTCATTACTGCGTGAAACCACAACCTTAATCCATCACTTTGATATACCTCTTTAACTCCTGGCACAGGGCCTCTGTTTGACTTGGCGTATCCAGGGAGCAAGTTGAGTGGCAGTTCCTGAGAGGCTATTTCTCTGAAAGGGTCCTTGTTGCTTCCACCTGCCCTGGTGCCAGGAATGCTGTCTTTCCTGCTCTCCAAATCCCTCTGACCTGAGTAGCCTATGGAACTACACACCAACAATCTCTTCCCATTGTCTTAGCTGCCCTAGGAGACAGGCAGGATGGGAAGTATCATCCCCCAGTCAGAAAAAAAAAGAGCCGGAGGCCACTGCTGCTGTGCAGGAATGCAAAACCAGATCTTTGGACTCTGAAGCCAGAACCTCCTCCACCAAGTGGCATGACCTATGATTTGAGCCCAGAGACTGCCTGCACAGGGGAGAGGTTTACTGGAACTGTAGAGGACCTGGATCCCAGCTTGGAGCAAAGGGTCCTAGGGAGTCAGCCCTTACTCTGTTGATCTCTTCGGGGGCCCTTGCAGGGGACAGTGTGTATGTGTACAGGAGGCAGTTTTGTGACCCTGTTGTGTGGCAGATGGGAGGGCTCCAAAGTGGAGCTGGAAAAAAAAAAAACTTTCCCACGCATCAGGAGTGATATACATGAGATATGAGGAACGGAATCTGAGTATTTTACACATCAAGTCTGCCAAGCCATTGCTGCTGAATAGCAAAGAACTGGGGGGCTTTGTGGTCAAAGGCCAGTGTTGGGGTTCAGAGTTGTTTTGGTTGGTTGGTTGGTTTTTTGAATGTCTGTGCACGTGGACAGGACGCTTGTTTAGGACTAGACTGTGCCTCCTTTTTGGGAACACACCAGGCTTAGTGATGCACAGGAGGGATGAGCAGCCCCAGGATTTTCAAGAGATCTGGGTCAATCCCGTTTTCCTTCTCTTCTCTGCTGGCTGCTTGGAAAGCTTAATTTAATTGAAAGGCAAAATCCTTTCACCACCAGCTCTAAATCACAGCATAAGAGTTGGGGGAAAGAAGAGGATGATGACAAGTGGGTGACGTGAGGCTATGGGGTGGCCAGGCCCTAGGTTTGATCTTGGTTAGTTAGGTCCCCACCCTCCTGCTGTTCTGCTATTGGTAGGAGAGGCACCCTTTGCAATCAATCCCCTCACCCTTTGCAATCAATCCTTCACCCCATTTCTAACAGTGTTGGCTCTTGACACCTGGGGGTAGAGAGAGGAAAGTTGGTAAACTATACCCTTCAAAATAGCATTTGGAAACAGAGGTCCCCACAAAAGCCTGTATGTGAATATTCTTAGCAGCATTATTCATCAAAGCAAAAATTAGAAACAACTCAAATAGCCATCACTGGTGAATGGATAAATAAAAGTGTGGTACATCTATACAATGGAATACTATTCAGCAGTGAAAAGGAATGACCTACCTACCAATTGATACATGCTACCCAACATGGATGAACCTCAAAAACACTATGCTGAGTGAAAGAAACCAGACACAAAAGGACAAATCTTATGACTCCATGCATATGAAATTTCTAGAAAAGGCAAAACTATAGAGACAGAAAGACCAGTGGCTGCCTGCAGCTTGGAGTGAGCGTGGGTGATGACTGAAGATGGGCCCAGTTGAACTTTTGGGGGGGATGGAAGTGTTGCAAAATTGAAAAACTTATCCAGCTGTACACTTCAAATGGGTGGATTTTATAGTATATATAAAAAAAAAACCCGCAAACTTGAAATCCTTCAGCTTTGACAAGTCCATCGTAGAGCTCCACCACATGTCAGTCCTGGGAGCAGATTGACCACATGTCAGTCCTGGGAGCAGAAGGCATATCCGACAGTCCCTGCCCTTGGCACACGCGAGGCCCTGGACCAGCAGCAGCAGAAGGACCTCCTGGGAGCTTGTTAGAAAGCAAATCTCAGGACCTGCCTCAGACGTGCTGAATCAGATGCTGTGGTGGCGAGGGCCCAGCAGTCTGCTTTAGCAACCCTCCAGGGGATTCTAATGAGTGCTCAAATCTGAGAGCCGTGGTCTGACGGAAGACAGAGGGCACAGCAGAGTGTCATCAATGGCAAGCACATCCTGTGTGCAGCCACCCGACATGCACTGAGTCATATCAGCCTCACAGCAGCCCTTTGACATCGATATTATCGGCCCCATTTTATATGAGGAAACTAAGATTCAAAGAAGCTGAGAGGTTGCCAAATTAATAAGGGGGGCAGATCTGCCATCAACCCCTCAAATTTCTGCCTTGACGACCCTCTCGGTTACCCGCTAGGTACCCACATCATCCACCGTGCCCGGAGACTCTGGGGGAGGCCAGGAGAATGTCATTAAATACAGCCCCCTCAGGTTCTATCTTGGAACAAAGTGTGGGTATAAAGAAATAAACAGTAGGCATTGTCCGAAATACCAAAACGAAACACAGTCCCTTATTTCCTCAAGGCTGAGGCAGCTGCTCTTGTTTAAAGTTACATTGTTTACTCCCAAGGGGCCAGGGGGTAGGGACAGTTAGAACTAGCTGCTTGGCCAGAAGCCCAGGAGGTCCCAGCTGAGTTCCTCAGGAGCCTGGAATGCAGAGGGTAAGAAATACAGAGAGAGCGGAACTAAGGGAGCAGAAGGGCCGCTGGGGACCCAGGAGGGCGGGTCTGTGGTTTCCAGATGCACCGATGATGTAATGTCTGCCTGGCCTGCAGGCACCACTCCTGCTCAGAGCAGCCATTCGCCCGGCACTGGCCTGTTGCTGGGATTGGGAGGCGGGGTTTGGCTTCACCCTGGAGCTGCTCAGGAAACTGAGGCCAACCAGCTGGGACACTCCGCCTTAACCCAGCGCTGCCAGGAGTTTGTCTCAATGTGGTGCCTCTGGATGGCTTATGTGGGGTCATTTTCTTTGGTCAGTCAACACAGATTGCTGCCATCTTCCTCCTAGAGGTTTACATCGCCTGCCTTACCTCTGCTGTCACTCTTGACCGTCAGATTTCTGAGGGAGCATGGAAACTCTTCTAGCCCAGCGCTTCAAATGCAGAATCAAATGTGCAGAGAGGAGAAGGGGCTTCCCCTAGGAAAGGGCAGGCCCCATACCAGAATCAGGAACCCCTGGCCATGGTGCTATTTCGTAATGATAATCCCTGTCGTTCATGCAGCATTCCGTCATTTACGAAGTGCCTTCACGTGTGATTTCTCTTGACCCTCACAGTTAGTCCTGAGAGATCCTCCTCTGACTGCTTTGTTTATAGAGGAGCAACTTGGGGTCTGTGGCGTTTAACTGATATGCTCCTGCTAGAGCAGTGCTTCACCCAGGGGCTGTGAGCCACATCCCCAGTGCCCAGAAGCTCAGAGAGGGGGTCAGGGAAACACACTGGGAATGGCTCTGAACGATTCTATCTTGGAACAAAGTGTGGGTATTTCTCTTGCCCAGTGGTTGAACAGGGTCTTCCCCAGTGACTCTCCAGTCTAAACTGGGAAGGTGTGCCCCCAGCTTGAGAAGATGATCTGGGCAAGAGCTGCTTCTGACTGAAGACAGGACTGGTCACTCTGTATGTCCCACTTCCCAAGTCCATGGGCAGCCCAGAAGCAGCTCTCTGCTGCTGCCCACTGTTTCTTGGCCCACATGTTTCCCATGTGTTAGTCTGAGCCACCCTCCCCCCTGCCCCAGTAGAGCTAAAAAGATCATGATGATGATCCTTGATGCCATTTCCCAAGGGTATTCTGCATCCTGGGGCATCCAGCCTAGAAGTGAAGGAACCAGGAAGGAAACCCAGGTACGGGGTGACTTTTGAGTGTATAGCATCGCACTTCTCTTGCAGACCTTAAAGGAAGGATGCTGAGCATGCCCATGGGGTTCAAGTCTGGGCAGGCAGGGGCAGGCCCTGGCTGCTGCATAGTACCTGCAAGATCTTGGCCAAGTTCTTTGGGGGGCAGGGGCTTCCATACATATACATGCTTCTGGGCAAGGTTTTTCTTACCTGGGTGCCCCAAAGAGCCAAATCCAGGTCCTGGGCATGAGTGCCAGTTGTCTGGGATTTCCCACTGACATTGGTGCTGATCTCTGGCTGGGTTCTGGAGTGATCTGTGCCAGAAGAAGTGTCTGGAGGTGGCATTCACCCAGCTGGCTTGGGGGGCGAGGGGAGCGGCCTGTGTTGATGCAGGAGTCAGATGTGTGCTTCTAACTATGGCCTCAGACCCCCTGAGTTAATTTCCTCCAGCCCATCTGCCTCTTGCAATGGCCTTACCAGACCAAGAAAAGGGGCTGATCAGAAGCTGTATCCCTTCTCCAACTAGAGAATGCAGTCCACTCAGTGCTCCTGCCCAAGAGAGATATGGAGCCAGGGCCCAAGGCATCAAGGAAGGTAAAAGCCACAGTTGTAGCTATACATGATCCAAGTTGAGCCTTTTTATTGTAGAGAGGAGATTTAGGCACTGAGGGAAGAAGAGGAACTCAGAATGTTAACACTGAAGCCTCAAGGAAAAGCTCAAACTCTGCTCAAGGCAAGGAGAGGCATACAATATTTCAGAAGCATTTTTCTTAAAAAATATCGAGAGCTTAATGGTTATATCCAGAACTCTACCATCAATAGAACTAGGAAGGTAAACTGTTACTTAATTAGGTAAGTTTGACAAGTAAAATGCTGCTCTTTACTTGTTTGACATCCTCCCTTCTACTGAGATTTTACAGTAAAATAGAATGAGGTCTGTTGGTTGATGTGATTTGATTAATTAACTCAGCATGAGCGTACTGTGAGTTTGGCGTATGATGGTATTGAGGGTTACTAATGTTTTATTTGTTTTGTTTAATTAAGGTGTCCTTTATATACAGTAAAATGCGATATCTATGCAGCTCCATTAATTTTACCTACATTTATAACTTGTTTAATCACCACCCAGATCAAGAAATAGAGCATTTCAGTACCGGAAATTTCCCTCATGTCCTTTCACCGGAGGCAGTGTCCGCCCTCAGAGGCAATCACTGTTCTAACTTCTATCACCATGGATAGTTCTGTCTGTTTTTGAACACTGTATACATGGAATCACTTATTACATTTATCAACTCCTTTGTGTCCAGCTTTTTTCACTCAACATAATGTTTTGAAATTTTACCCACTTATTGCATGTACCAGTAGGACCTTCGTTTTTATTGCTGTGTAGTGTTCCACTGTTTGGATATGTCACATTTTGTTTATCTGTTTCTTTGTGGGTTTTTAGTTTGGTTCTAGTTTTTGTGTGTTATGAATAAAGATGCTCCTCTGGACATTCTTGTACAAGCCTTGAGGTGGGCACATGTACCTATTTCTCTTGGGTTTACACCCAGGAGAAGAATCCTGAGTTATAGGGAAGTTATATGATTAAAATCATTAGAATCTAATGGCGTTTAGTTCATATATCTTTTCTGCTTTTCTCCCCCTCTTCCCTGCAGCCTCCATAGCATTGCATCTGTGGTGCTCTTTTGTTTTGTTTTGTTTTGTTTTGCATGGGCAGGCACCAGGAATTAAACCCGGGTCTCTGGCATGGCAGGCGAGAATTCTGTCTGCTGAGCCACCGCGGCCCTCTTTTGGCTTTTAAATTCTGAATGTTACAGTGTGATCATCAGTATTATGTTCATTTGCAGAATGTCCATTTCTTGAGTTCTAACTATGCACATGGAACTTTGTACACTAGCTGTGCAGGGCACACAAATATGAATTAAGACATCTACCCCAAGGATCCCACAGCTAGTAGGGGAGTTTATACAGAAATGATCCCAATGCAAGGTAGAGGATATTAACTGGACTACTAAGGTTGAGATAAAGCATTATAGGAGTTCAGAGACAAGAAAGAAATTGTAGTGTGGCTATCAGAAAAGACTTAATGGGGGAGGCAGCATTTGATTTTAGTGCTCAAGGGAAAAGGTTAATTCAGAAATATTCGGATGTAATAGTAAAGGGTGAACTGAGGAGAACCTTCTGGAAGGAAGACATGGCGTGAGCCAAAGCAGGATCTGCAAACGTTAAAAGTGACCCCTGAACCTCACGAGGACAGAGCCCACACTATCCCCTGTTTCAGGACTGGTTTGGATATAGTTAAAATGTGTTGCTTTGACTGAGATGGTAAAATCTAGGAATGCCTAGAGTGTATAATTATACTGACTAAATGTACAAATTTAAAAATGTTTTTGCATGAGGAAGAACAAAGGGATGTCAATACTGCAGGGTTTTGAAAATAGATAGTAATTAATATTTTAAAACTTTAACTTATGTGTGAGACTAAAGCAAAAAAATGTTTATTTGGTACAAAATTTATATTTTGACTAGTGCATTTCCTAATATAACTTATATGGATAGCTTAATTGAACACCATAATACTTGAAACCTTGAGTAGGACATGAGATTTTGTAGGTTTGTCCAGAGTGATGCCCTGATAAATCCCAGAGTGATTTGAACAGTGAATAAAAAAGTATTTGCAGAGTCCCCTTGGGGGAATGGTGAGAAAGGGGGTAAAGTCTACCTCCTCAAGTGGAGACTTCTTGATATTCTCATAAGCAGTGGGGACAACCAAAGCAATAGGCTGAGCCTACATTCTTGGGGTTTGTTCATATGAAACTAACCCCTCAAAGGATAGGTTAAGGCTACTTAAAATTAGGCCTAAGAGTTACCCCCAAGAGAACATCTTTTGTTGCTCAGATGTGGCCTCTCTCTCAGCCAACATGACAAGCAAACTCACTGCCCTCCCCCTCTCTATGTGGGACAGACTCCCAGGGGTGTGGACCTTCCTGGCAATGTGGGACAGAATCCTAGAATGAGCTGAGACTCAGCATCAAGGGATTGAGAAGAACCCTAGAATGAGCTGGGACTCAGCATCAAGGGATTGAGAAAATCTTCTCGGCCAAAAGGGGAAAGAGTGAAATGAGACAAAATAAAGTGTCAATGGCTGAGAGATTCCAAACAGAGTCCAGAGGTCGTCCTGGAGGTTATTCTTATGCATTAAATAGATATCACCTGTTTAGTTAAGGTATAATGGAGAGGCTGGAGGGAAATGCCTGAAAATGTAGAGCTGTGTTCCAGTGGCCATGTTTCTTGAAGATGATTGTATAATGATATAGCTTTCACAACGTGACTGTGTGATTGTGAAAACCTGTGCCTGATGCTCCTTTTATCTACTTTATCAATAGATGAGTAAAACATATGGATTAAAAATAAATAAATACTAGGGGGAACAAATGTTAAAATAAATTTAGTAGATTGAAATGCTAGTGATCAATGAAAGGGAGGGGTAAGGGATATGGTATATATGAATTTTTTTTCTGTTGTCTTTTTATTTCTTTTTCGGAATTGATGCAAATGTTCTAAGAAATGATCATGATGAATATACAACTATGTGATGATATTGTGAGTTATGGATTAAATAACAAGAATGGAATGTTCATATGGTAAGAATGTTTGTATTTGTATGTGGTTATATTTCATAAATTTAAAAAAATGTGTTACTTTGAAAAGTGAGAGGTTCAGTTTGGTTGGAATGTAAGGAGCATAGAGAGAAGCAGTGGGGAGAAGGATATTAATGTCTTAGCTATCCATTGCTGCACAACAAATGACCTCAAAATTGATTGGCTTAAAACAACAGTATACATGATCTCTCACAGTTCTGTGGATTAGGAATTTGGGAATGGCTTGGCTGGGAGGTTCTGGCTCGGAGTCTCAAAAATTGCAATCACATGTTGGCTAGGGCTGCAGTCATCATCTCCAGGCTTGACAAAGGCTTGGGAGATCTCCTTCTGTGATGACTCACTCACATGGCTAGCAAACTGGTGCAGGTTTGGGTGGGAGACCTCACTTCCTCTCTGCATGGGTTCCTTAAGACATGGTGACTGACTTCTCCCAGAGTGAGCAATCTGAAAGAGAGCCCAGCGGAAGTTATAATCTTTTTATGTCCTAGCCTCGGAAGTAATATAGCATTGCTTCTACCACATTCTATGCATTAGAAGCAAGTCACTAGGCCTGGCCCACTTTCAAGGGGAGGGGAACTGAGCTCCGCCTTTGAAAGAGAGAAGTGTCAGAGAATTTGTGGTCACATTTTAAAACACCACAGATAATGAGGGTGGGAAGGATTGTGTGCTCAGAATTCATTAGCTTTCAGGGCTAAGCAGGACTCAAAGAGACCCAGCCTTCTCTAGAGATCTAGCTGTCATGCCCTGGTTGTCTCCAGGGACCATGAGTTCTTGGCAGTAGGTGAGGCAGGAAATGAACAGCCAAGCTAAGAGCCAGCACCATGTGTCTTGAAGGAATAAGAAATGTCTCAGATTCTCACAAGCAGCGGGGACAACCAAAGCAATAGGCTGAGCCCCCAATCTTGGTGTTTGTTCATATGAAACTTAACCCCACAAAGGACAGGCTAAGCCTACTTAAAATTAGGCCTAAGAGTCACCCCCAAGAGAATCTCTTCTGTTGCTCAGATGTGGCCTCTCTCTCTCGGCCATTAGGAAAAGCAAACTCACTGCCCTCCTCCTCTCTACATGCAACATGATTCCCAGGGGTGTGGACCTTCCTGGCAACGTGGGACAGAAATCCTAGAATGAGCTGAGACTCAGCACCGAGGGATCGAGAAAACCTTCTCGACCAAAAGGGGGAAGAGTGAAATGAGACAAAATAAAGTGTCAATGGTTGAGAGATTCCAAACAGAGTTGAGAGATTATCCTGGAGGTTATTCTTACGCATTAAATAGATATCAACTTGTTAGTCAAGATGTAAAGGAGAGGCTGGAGGGAACTGCCTGAAAATGTAGAGCTGTGTTCCAGCGGCCATGTTTCTTGAAGATGATTGTATAATGATATAGCTTTTACAATGTGACTGTGTGATTGTGAAAACCTGTGTCTGATGGCTCCTTTTATCTACCTTATTGACAGACAAGTAAAACATATGGATTAAAAAGAAATAAATACTAGGGGGGAACAAATGTTAAAATAAATTTAGTAGATTGAAAAAAAAAAGAAATGGCTCAGACAGTGACGGAGGTGGGTGGGTATCACCATCTGGCCAGCACATGGCACAGCGATATAAGTCCCCTTTGCCCCATGGGAAAGTCAGGGAAAGCCTAACTGAGGATGGCATCTGGGCTACATTCTTCCAAAGCCTTTTTTTAACCCCCTAAGTGTGGTGCTGGGTGTATACACAGAAGGTTAAATGTGCACAGCCTAGCTGCTCAGGGAGTAACAGAAGACAATGCAGGGAAGTTGAGGCTGCGAGGGGCCCCTGTCAACCGTAGCAGTGCTGTCTCACCTTGCAACTGGTGGGATTTGTGTGGGCGTGTGAATGCTGTATGGTGGGGGTCACATTTCATTCTTTTTCCATGTGACTTTCCCCGTATTGCAGCACCATTTGTTGAAAATATGTTTTTGTCTGGGAGGGAAGTGCATGGGCTGGGAATCGAACCCAGGTCTCCAGCATGGCAGGCGAGAATTCTATCACTGAACTATCCTTGGACCTCCACCATGATGGAACTTTTCGAAGCTACTCAGTGTCAGTAAACAGCTTTTCCAGGTGGGTACAGAATTTCCCACCAGAAAACCATGGGCTTCTTAAGCCAAAATTTTTTTTAAAAAGCAGTTTTATTCACACACCATACAATCCATCCTATGTGTACAATCAGTGGTTCTTGGTATATTCACTGTTCTGCATTCACCACCACAATATGAGAACATTCTCAGTCCCTCTGAAGAAAAAAATCCCATACCCCTTATAGCCTCCTATTATTGATATTTAGCTTTGGTATAGTGCCTTCGCTACAATTAATAAAAGAATATTACAATGTTACTGTTAACTATAGACCTTAGTTTATATTAATCGTGTTTTTTCCATATAACATCCTATTATTAACAGCTTGTTTCATTGATGTACTTTGTTCTAGTTCATATAAGAACTCTTATATATATATATAAAGAATTGTCTTAAATAAATTTAGTTTGAAATGCTAGTGATCAATGAAGGGAGGGGTAAGGGGTATGGTATGTATAAATTTTTTTTCTGTTGTCTTATTTCCTTTCCTAAATAGATGCAAATGTTCCAAGAAATGATCATGATGATGAATATGCAACTATGTGAAGATATCGTGAATTACTGATTATATATGTAGAATGGAATGATCAAAATAGGAATGTTTGCATTTGTTAGATTTTTTTTGGTATTTTAAAAAAATAAAATAAAATTTTTTTTAAAAATCAGCAAAACAAACAAACAAACAAAAAGAACTGTCTTATATTTATACAATTAACCACCATTATTGTCCACTCTAGGTTTCGCTAACTTATACAGTCCCAACTTTTGTCTTCTAGCTTTCCTTCTGGTGGCACACAGGACTCCAGCCTTCCTCTTTCAGCCATACTCACACTCCACTTTCTTAATTACGCTTACAGTACTGTGCTACCATCACACAGTGTTGTGTTATTCATTTCCGAATCCTTACAATGAAACTTATTGAACATTCTGTACTCCTAAATCATCTATTGTTAGGGCAAGTTTAAAGTGCCCTAGTGATTGTGCCTTTAAACTTCTTTTACCCATTTTCCCTCACATCAAAAGTCCTTTTCCTGGGCCTTTTTTTGTTTGCTTGTTTTGCATTCACTTATTCAGTAGATGTTTATTGAGCACCTACTACTTTTCAGACACAATGCTGAACAAAACAGGTGAGATTTCCACACATGGGAATGTATATCCCGTGATTGATATTGGGGCTGCTCACTTCCTCAAACTACCATGAGAGTATGCAGAGAAAACGTCTTTTCTTCATTCTCTGTAGCTGAAATTCCTCATAACCCCCCCCAGCGATAGGGCAATAAGGAAAACAAAACAAAACAAAACAAGATTTAATCTAATCTGATAAATTAAATCTGGTCCGATACTTTAAACAAGGCTTTTAGGTAATTCTCAATCTCAAATTTCCTTTTGCTTACTCCCCAGGTCCTCTTTAAGATGGCATTAGGGAATGTGTGACCCAGGAGAGGTGTTGATTTCGTGTCTTCCTGGTAGAAGGGAGGAGTTGGGATTGCCAGCCATGTCCATTGCCCAGGATTACTCCTTGCCCTTTTTTTGGCTTCTTGGCTCCTATGTCATTCTTTGAGAGAGCCTGGAAGATCCTTCCCTACCTCGCCCAGCGCTTCTGTGAAGTTTCAGCATCTTCCCAGTGAATGAATGAATTTGGAGAATTCCTACTGGCCTTTAGGAAGCGGAAAAAGCCATCCCTGGTTCCTTTCCTCTTGCTGCCCCAGCTGATGGGTGAGACGCTCCCCCACTCTTGCACTCATCACCCATGTGTGTGTCAGGACCCTTGGGTGGACTCTCCAGGGGTGGGAATGTTTAACTCATCTCTGTCAGTTTCTCAGGTTCCGCGCAGGGGTCAAGCTGTGAGGATTATAGTATATATTTTAAAAAGTCAGTGTTTGATGCATAGAACACCAAGTGTGTTAGTTAGTAAGCTGCCAGAATGTGATATACCAGAACTTGAAAGACTTTTAAAATCTGTCTTCCATCTAAAACCAGCAGTCAATTTTGCCAGATTCTTTGCTACTTTAAAACAAGGATCACCTTCCTTCCAGTTTTCAATAACGCATGCATCATTTCTGTCTAATGCCTTATCAGAGGTATCTTTAGAGTCCACATTTCTACCAACTGACTCTTCAAAGCATTCTAGGATTTCTCTATCAAGATCCTCACAACTCTTCCAGAGTCTTCCCCTTATCCATTTAAAAAGCTGTTCCAACATATTTGGTATTTGAAAACTGCAGCAGCACCCACTTCTGGAACCAAAATCTGTGTTAGTTTGAAAGCTGCTGGAATGCAATATACCAGAAACAGGATGGCTTTTAAAAAGGGCAATTTACTAAGTTGCAAGTTTAAAGTTCTAAGGCCACAAAAATGTTCAAATTAAGGCAAGGCTATAAAAATGTCCAAATTAAGGCATCCAGGGAGAGATACCTTGGTTGAGAAGGCCGATAATGTTTGGGATTTCTCTCTCAGCTGGAAAGGCACATCTGCTAGCTTTCTCTCCAGGCTTTTTCAATGGCTTCCCCAGTCTCTGTCTATTCTGTTGGCTCTAAAGCTTTTTCCAAAATGGTTGCCTCTTAAAGGGCTCCAGTAACGAACTTCACCTTGAATGGGTGGAGACACAATTCCATGGAAACTATCTAATCAAAAGTTACCATCCACAATTGGGTGGGTCATATCTCCATGGAAACAATAAAAAAGATTCCATACAGCTTTTCTGGGGAATATAATAGCTTCAAAGCAGCATACCAAGTCAAAGTTCTTTTTGATACTTCGGTTCTGAATTCCTTGGCTCTGCTGTATGACTTTGGGTAAATTGTGTGGCCTCTCTGAACCTTCAGTTCCTTATCTGCCAAATGAGGAAGAAATACCAATCTCATTGTGAAAATTAAGTGAGAATGTATGCAAAACCTTGAGCTCTTTGTAGACCTCAGTAAGGGTTCAGAAAACAACCTTTCTCTCCATCTTTCTTTGCGAGACTATTGTGAGAATTGGAAACAAGGTGCTAGTCAAATGAGGGCTATGACTCTATTCTGGGATCCTTTGCAGGTAGCTGAAGTTTGGGGAATGGAGGGAAAGCGTGGTTAGGAGCAACATTCATTATGTGGCAGGCCCCAGGCTAGGTGCTTTCACACAACACTTTCTTATTCTTCACAAAAAAATGCAGGGAGGTGGAATTGTTACCCTTCTCACAGACTTGGTCCCTGGGGCTCAGGGAACGCAGGACCTGTCATTAGGGCTCTTGACCAGATCGGCTGAGAGCAGAAGCCGGACACTGCAGGGAGACACTTGACCAGGGAGGGGAGAAGTAAGACAGGTAGCTGGATAGGCCAGAGTGGGGGTCAAGGGGAAAAGGAACATTTACTGAGAGCCTAGGAGCAAAATGGACCAAAGTTTTGAAACTGGAAGGGAGCCTGGAGAACAAGCAGGCCAACACAATCAATTTACAGATGAGGAACGTGGGGTGTGGAGAGGAAAGGTGACAGAAGTAGGCCTGGAAACCAGTTTCCCTGGCTCCATTTGTGTTCATTATGGAGCGCCCTGAGGGTGAATTGCTGCCTCTTGGCAGTAGCTGAGATTCTGAGGGGGGGGGGTGGTGGTCAATGGACAGCTAGAGCTGAAAAAGGGAACAGAAAGTCTCCTCCGAAGGAAATCAGAGGTCCCAGAAAATTGAGAATTAGAACACTGAGTATCTTCCCTGACTTACTTGATGACTTCTCGCCTCTGGGAAACTCATCTCATGACCATTTTTCTGACACAAAAATTGCCTTCTTTGTCAGTTTGTGAATAAAAACAATAGAAAACGTTCACCTGCAGCCTGCTGTCCTCCCCACTGCTGGCGCCCTCCTCCAGCCTTCCTCCAGTCTGGCTGACAAATGAATTTTCCCTGAGCACATCCCTCACCTGTCTCACAGTCACACACGCCCTGCTCTGTTATTCCCTATTGTTTACTGAGTCAAAACCAGATGTCCTTGTCTGGCCTTCAAGGCCTTCCCAGCCTAGGCCTAGTTCGGTTGTTAGCCTTCTCTCTTGACACTCTGCCCCCCAAGTTTCCCTGTTCATTTGCAGCTTCCCAAAGAGGCCTGGAATTTGCACATCACCCTGTTTTGTTTTTTTTTTTTTTGGCATGGGCAGGCACTGGGAATCGAACCTGGGTCTCTGGCATGGCAGGCGAGAACTCTGCCTGCTGAGCCACTGTGGCCTTCCCCATGGTAAACCTGGAAGTTTTTTTTTTTGGATGCCCTTTTCTCCCTTTCCCTCCTTCACTGCCTTGCAAATTTTATCTTTCAGACCTAGTTCTTATCACTCCTCCTCTGTGAGATTCTCCTTGACCCCTCCTGCCTGCCATCCCAAAAGAAACAATTACTTTCTCTCCTGTGCTTTCACAGCAAGTTGGCTGATTTATCCACCATAATATGTATCAAAGTCTGACTTGAACTGTACAGCATTATGTATATTTTTCCCTCAATGTTTTATTATGAAACATTTCAAACATACAGCAATGTTGAAGGAGTTTTACAGTTAATGCCCATATCCCCCGCACCTAGTTTCTTCCATTAACATTTTTTGTTTGGAGAAGTTGTAGGTTTACAGAAAAATCATGTATAAAATACAGAATTCCTATATACTCCCCTATTATTAACACCTTGTATTGGAGTGTCTGCCATTAACATTTTATCATACCTGTTTTATGGTGTATTCATCTATCTCTCCTTACCTCTATCCATCCATTAATCCATCTTATTTTTGATACATTTTGGTGTAACTTATAGATATCAGTACACTTCTACCTAAATACTTCTGGATGTGTATCATCAAAGTTAAATGTTTGTTTACAGTTTTTTTTTCTATTTTGATGTGAAATTTATATACAGTGAAATACATACATCTTAAGTGCATATTTGCTGAATTTTGTCAAACACAGAAACCTATATAATCCAACTCCATTAACATATAGAACATTATCAACACCCAAAAATTTCCCTCCCACCCCTTCTCAGTCAATGCCTACCCCCTTTTTTGCACCGGCATTCACTCTTCTGATTTTTTTCCTGTTTTGCCTATCCTAGAGCTCCATATAAATGGAATCACACAGTATGAGCTCTTGTGTAAGGTTTCTTCCACTCAGCATGTTCTTGAGATTCAGGCATTTTGTTGTGTAAATCAGCAGTCATTTATTTTTATTGCTGAGTAGTTTTCCATTGTGTGGCTGTAGTACAATTTGTGTATTCATTCACCTGTTGATGGATTCCTGGGCTATTTCCAATTTGGGGCTATCAGTAATAAAGTTGCGATGTGCCTTATTGAACAAATCTTTGTGCAGTCACATGTTTTTATTTCTCTTGGGTAAATACATGACAGTGGAATTGCGTTTGTCTTTTTCTTCCTGTGGATTGTGAGCTTTCTGAGGGCTGATATACTTTGCCTCTAGCTCTAAGCACAGTGCCTTGGTACTTGCTAGGTCCTGTGTTAACATTTGTTGAAATGAAACATAGTTCAAACACAATATAATTTTTCCATATTCCATATTATATGTACCTCTCATTTAGCACACTATGGGCCTAGCAAGACATGAGCTCTGTGTCCCTTAATCTTCCCAATGAGCCCCTATGGTAAGTACGAGGAAACAGAAGTCAATAGAAACCAGGTGAACTGTTGAAGGTCATACATCAGCCAACCGGAAGAACCAGAATTTGAAACTGAGGCTGTTTGTGAAGCCCCTGCATATTCCTCTGTGCTGCTTTGCTTCTCTGAGGGTCTCAGCTCCTTTGGCTGAGTGGTTGTACAGTTCACCCTTTATCTGCTCTTGAGGACTGTCTCCAGGCTCTCTCCTTTAGTCTTTTATCGCCATTAGATGTGAATGGCTGTTCTCTAAGGGAACTCCAGATCTCACTTACCCTGACACAGGTCAAAACTGCACTCCTTCTGATGGAGAAATATTGCTTACATTAAAATGCTGAATGTCATACAGTATTTGTCCTTTAATGCGCCTTGCTTATTTCACTCAGTATAATGTTTTCAAGGTTCAGCCATGTTGTAGCATGTGTCAGAACTTCATTCCTTCTTATGGCCGAATAACATTCTATTGTGCATTTTGTTTATCTGTTCATCTGTGGATAGTTTCATGTGTTGTTTCCACCTTTTGGCTTTTGTGAATAACGCTGCTATGAACATTCATGTACAAATATCTGAATCCCTATTTTCAATTTCTTGCAATATATACCTAAGAGAGGAATTACCGGGTCATATGACAATTCTACATTTAACTTTTTGAGGCACTACCATACAGCTTTCCTCAGTGGCTGCATCATTTTACATTCCCACCAACCAGTGCACTAGAGTTCCAATTTCTCTGCACACTCTCCAACACTTGTTATTATCCGTTTTTTTTTTTAATAATAATCATCCTTGTAAGTGTAAAGTAGTGTCTTGTATGTTTTTTTAATCTCTTATGTATAATGCCACCTGACAGATTTTTAAAGAATAGCTTTATTCACATACCATACAATCCATCCAAAGTGTACAATCTGTGGCTCTTGGTATAATCACATAGTTGTGCATTCACCACCACAGTCAATATGAGAACATTTTCATTTCTTGGGAAAAAAATCCCAAACCCTTTATATAGCTTTGGTATAATACCTTTGTTACCATTGATGAAAGAATAATACAATATCACTGTTAACTATAGTCCTTAGTTTGCATTAATTGTAATTTTCTCCATATACCTCCCTTTTAACACCTTGTAATACTGATGAATATTTGTACTTTCATATATTTGTACAATTAACCACAGTCATCGCTCACTATAGGTTTCACTATGTTATACAGACCCATGTGTTATCTTCCAGCTTTTCTTCTAGTGACATACATAATCTGCCCTTCCCTTTTCGATCTTACTCACAATCAGCATTTTTAGTTACACTTATAGTATTGTGCTGCCATCACATTGTATTGTGCTATCCATTTCTAAAGATTTACAATCCACTTTATTAAGTCTTCTTTACAGATTAAGCATCATCTGCCCATTTTCTACCCTTTTTCTATCTCCTGGTAACCAATACTCTAGATTTTAACTCCAAAGTTTGCTCCTAAAAATTAATTCATATTAGTGAGACCATACAATATTTGTCCTTTGTGTCTGGCTCATTGTGGTTTTGATTTGCATTTCCCTAATGACTAATGATGTTGAGCATCTTTTCACATGCTTATTGGCTATTTGTATATTCTCTTTGGAAAAATATCTTTTCAAGTCTTTTGCTCATTTTTAAATTGGGTGCTTGTTTTTTGATGTTGAGTTGTAAGAGTTCTTCATATATATTCTGGATAGCAAGTCCTTACTGGATACATTTTTTTGCAATTCTTTTCTTCCATTTGGTAGATTGTCTTTTCATTTTCTTGATAATTTCCTTTAATGCATACAGGTTTTTCATTTGATGAAGTTGAATTTATCTATTGTTTTTTTTGTTGCTCATGCTTTGGATGTCATGTCTATCTAAGACTACATTGCTGAATACAAGACCATGAAGATTTGCTCCTATGTTATCCTCAAAGAATTTATGGTTTTAGCTCTTATATTTAAGATATGGCTCTGTTTGGAGTTAATTTTTGTATGTGGCATGTGGTAGGGGTCCAATCACATCATTTTGCATGTGGATATCCAATTTTCTCAACATGATTGTTGAAGAGACTATTATTTTCCCATTGCATGTATATGACACCCTTATGAAAAATCAATTAGCCATTGATATGTGGTTCCATTTGTGAACATTAAATTTTATTCCAATAGTCTATACGTCTACCCCTTATGCCAGTACCACACTGCTCTGATTACTGTAGCTTTGTACTAAGTTTTGAAATCAGTGAGTTTGTAGTCTTCCAGTTTTGTTCTTCTTTTTCAAAATTTTGGTTATTTCCAGCTCCTTGGAATTACATACGAATTTGAGGATTGGCTTTTCCATTTCTGCAAAAAAGTCTGCTGAAATTTTTTTCCCATAGATATAAAATTTATGAAACTGTCTCACATAGAAAATCAATAAGATTGATGGACCCTGTATTAGTTAGGGTTCTCTAGAGAAACAGAATCAACAGGAAACACTCACAGATATAAAATTTATAAAAGTGTCTCATGTAACCCTGGGAACACAGAATCCAAAATCCACAGGGCAAGCTGTGAAGCCAATGATTTTGATGGAGGGTCTAGACGAACTCCACAGGAGAGGCTCACTGACCAAAGCAGGAAGAGAGCTTGTCTCTTCTGAATCCTCCTTAAAAGGCTTCCAGTGATTAGATTAAGCATCACTCACTGCAGAAGACACTCCCCTTGGCTGATTACGAATAGAATCAGCTGTGGATGCAGCTGACGTGATCATGATTTACTTCTATGAAATGTCCACATTGCACAGACAAGCCAGCACTTGCCCAAACAGACAAACAGGTACTGCCACTTGGCCAAGTTGACACATGAACCTAACCATGACAGTCCACCCATTGTCAACTTGGCAGCTATACATATCACCTTAAACCATACATAATTTCTAAATAAAAAACAATAAAACACACATTTTTTTTCTTTCACCTAACAATACTCAACTGTCCTGCGTATAACTGGAAACACATTAAATCTCTCCAGAATAGGGTGCAAGTCCTTGGGTAATATTCATTCTTAAACTTGATATCTTACAACTTAAATAGTATAACATGAACAAAACAGCATTACCGTCCTTGTTTCTGTAACTGATCATGTGGTCATAGTTCATATTTATCACTACCTTCTTCCACTACCCATTCCATGTTCCCTTTAGCTTCAGCAAGCACTTCAGCTGGCTGTGGTTCTTTGCCTGGTGGGGTGACCCAAACTTTCATTCCTGATGTTTCAGAGCCACTGGTAGTCCTAAGGCTGCTGTAATTTTGGTAAAAATTACATTTGAATTTGCAGATAAGTTTGGAGAGTCCTGCTATCTGAACAATATTAAGTCTCCCAATCCATGAACATGAGATGTCTTGCCATTTATTTAGGGCTTTAATTTCTTCCAGCAGTATTTTGTAGTTTTCAATGTCCATGTCTTTCATCTCCTTGGTTAAACTGATCTCTAATAAAATATTCTTTTTTTTTTTTTCAAATTTGCATATGGGCAGGAGGCACCAGGGATCGAACTCCAGACCTCCAGCACGGCAGGTCGGAGCTCTGCCTGCTGAGCCACAGCAGCCGCCCTAAAATATTCTTTTAGATGTTATTGCAAAAGAAATTTTTCCCTAATTTCTTTTTCAGATTGTTCATTGCTAGTGTATAGAAACCCAATAGATTTTTTTTTGTCAGTTTAACCATTTTTAATGTGCAATTCAGTGGCACTAATTACATCCACAATGTAGTGCTACCATCAGCACCATCCATTATCAAAACTTTTTCACCACCCAAACAGAAACTCTATATCCATTAAACAATAAATTCCCATTCTTCCTTCTCCCTGGACGCTGGTACCTCTCACCCTTTTTTTTTTTTTTAACCACTTTTGCTTCTAGATATTTTATATCGTGGAATCAAACAATATTTGACCTTTTGTTATTGGCTTCTTCTACTTAGCATAATATTCTCAAGGTTCATCTATGTTGCAGCATGAATCAGAACTTCATTCCTTTTTAAAGCTGAATAATATTCCATTATACGTACAATCCACATTTTGTTAATCCATTCATCTGTCGATGGGTATTTGGGTTGCTTTAACCTTTTAGCTATTGTGAGTAATGCTTCTATGAATGTTAGTATACAAGTGTCTGTTTGAGTCTCTGTTTTCAATTCTTTTGAATTGAAATTGCTGGATCACATGGTCATTACACACTTTTTAATTGGGTTATTTGTCTTTTATAAAGTTGTAAGAGTTCTTTATATGTTCTAGATATAAGTTCCTTATGGATTATGATTTGCAAATACTAGCTCCCATTCTGTGGGTTGTCTTTTTACTTTCTTGATGGTGTCTGTTGAAGAAGAAATGTTCTTAATTTTGATGATGTCTAATTTATCTATTTTTTTCTTTTTTGTCACTTATGCTTTTTGTGTTATAGCTAAGAACCAGTTTTCTTTGTGACCAAGATTTACTCCTACATTTTCTTTTATAGTTCTTTACTTTTATAATTTTAGCTCTTACATTTTAGGTTTATGATCTTTTTTGAGTTAATTTTTCTGCATGGTGTGAGGTAGGGGTCTGATTTTATTCTTTTGCATATGATTATCCAGTTGCCCAGGTATCAAATGTTGAAAAGACTATTCTTTCCCCATTTAGTTGTCTCGGTACCTTTATCTAAAATCACTTGACCTGTGTAATTAGACATTTTTGCTTTCTTATTTTAAAAAATCATGCGTATTCTTAAAATTCAACTGCAATGGTTGAGTACAAACTGAAAATAAAAATAACATGCTAGACCATACACCTGCCAGAGTTAACAATTGTTAGGTATCTACATGAAATTGCCTGTGCATATACAAACCACAATTGATTTTTGTGTGTTGGTCTTGTACCTTCCAACTTTGCTGATTCATTTATGCACTGTAGTGGATTTCTTGTGGATTCCTTCGGATTTTCTATACAGATCATGTGGTCTTCCAATAGAGACAGTTTTACTTCTTCCTTTGCAATTTGCATATTGTTGGGGATTAAACCATATCCTCCATGAAAAGGCATGTTCAGGTCCCAAGCCCTGGTCTCATAGGTGTAAAGAGGACCTCTGAAGATGTTATTAGTTAAGGTGTGCCCAAATTGAATGAGGGTGAGTCTTAATCAATATGGCTGAAGTCCCTAAAAGCAATGGAAATTGGACACGGAAAGAGAAACTATCAGGAGCATCCAGAAGCTGGAAGTCAACAGAACCTGGAAGAGAAAGAAGATATCACTATGTACATTGCCATGTGACAGAAAAGTCAAGGAACCCCAAGATTGTCAGTCAGCCAGAAGATACTGATTCCAGGAGGAAGCAAGCCTTCTTTCCACCAAAATCATGGGCCTATAAATTCCCATTGTTTAAGCCAAACCAAAATATGATATTTATTTTAGCAGCTAGGAAACTAAAACAGACTTTTTCTTTTTCTTGCTGAATTGTTCTTTCTTGTTAGAACTTCTAGTACCATTTTGTTCTGGTTTGGTTTTTTGGTTTTAAAGAAATGTTTTATTTACTATAGCCTATGAATATAAATGGAGCGACATCTAAATAAATTTAAAAGCTTCTCAAATAACAAAAAATTCCCAGCTAAAAATAACTAAACTACTAGCATATTTGAAAAGAGGGGACTCTTTTTTTGACATTTATAACATGTATTCTTAACCCTAAAAAAAAAGGTTTGCATTTCGAGTTATAAACTTATTCTCAATAGTGTACATCAAATGGTTTTGAACAACAGGAACAGACAGACCATGATGGGAGGCTCACTGATGTAACTGGCCATGTCACAAATATTTGCTTTTCAAGGTAGTTTTGAAGTTGACATGTTAAGATAATCTTCTTTTTTTTCCCCACTTCATTTCTTTTTTCCCCTTTCAGTCTTTTGCAAATAATTTACAGGTACATGTAAAACACAGTAAAAACACTGGGTCAGATTCTCATCTACTGAGCCTCTGTGATAATTCTTCACTGGAAGGAGAGTACTCCTTTCACACAAACTCAAGAAATGAGGATCTGATTCAAATTGACTTTTGAATAGTGGTGAGGGAGTTCTTGTCTTGATCTTGATCTTAGGGGGAAAGATTTCAGTCTTTTACCATATGTCAATCACCAA
This sequence comes from Myrmecophaga tridactyla, assembly GCA_004026745.1. Lineage (NCBI taxonomy): Eukaryota > Metazoa > Chordata > Mammalia > Pilosa > Myrmecophagidae > Myrmecophaga > Myrmecophaga tridactyla. Next base: position 2,732 of record PVIY010030335.1, on the reverse strand, counting down.
GTGTGATTTCACTTATATGAAATATCTAGAAATAGCATATATCAAGAGAATACAGATAGGAGATTTCCAGGGGCTGTAGGGAGATGGGTAGGGGGAGTTATTGCTTGAAGCATATAAAGTGATTGTAATTTTGGCAATTTTTAAAATACAAAACACTTTAGATTTCAAGTCCCTTTTGGATTTAACTAAGGGATTGGAAACCTGTATTCTTATCTCTCTTATTAGAAATTTTCTAAGAACCAACTTGAAGGACTAACTAGAAATGAGTGGAGACATCCTTGGAGAAGCAAATTTGTGGTGAAACACAAGCTGTAATGCTGAATCCCCACTTCTACTCGCCCCCCCCCCACTCCCACCCCCAATTTGACATCTTCCCTCACCTCAGTGGGAAAGAACAGAGCAGACCCCTGGCCAAAGAGGGGCATAAAGAGCTACTGATTTACCCCTCCAGGTAGGGTATGGCACATACAGATGGAGAGAAAGTGAGAGGAGTTGTCATCTTCAGTTGTCTCAATACTCCTTGAGTATTCAGAGTCCTATGTTCTTCCCTGGGGCTATCTGAATCATCAATAACTGCTAAATCTAGGGGTATTTAAAAAAATTTTTAATTAATAAAACCAATCAACATACAATATGAACATTATTTTTTTTTATCCAATAGCTGGATATTCATCATCATGATCATTTATTTCTTAGAACATTTGGATCAAATCAGAAAAAGAAATAAAAAGGAAACAGAAAAAAATTCATACATACCATACCTCTTACCCCTCCCTTTCATTGATCACTACCATTTCAATCTACTAAATTTATTTTAACATTTGTTCCCCCTATTATTTATTTATTTTTAATCCATATGTTTACTCCTCTGTCCATTATGTAGATAAAAGAAGCATCAGACACAAGATTTTCACATTCACACACACTGCGAAAGCTACATCATTATACAGTCATCTTCAAGAAACATGGCTACTGGAACACAGTTCTACATTTTCAGGCAGTTCCCTCTAGCCTCTCCAATATACCTTAACTAAAAAGGTGATATCTATTTAATGCATAAGAATAACCTCCAGGATAACCTCTGGACTGTTTGGAATCTCTCAGCCATTGACACTTTATTTTGTCTCATTTCTTTCTTTCCCCTTTTGGTCAAGAAGGTTTTCCCAATCCCTTGGTGCTGAGTCCCAGTTCATTCTAGGATTTCTATCCCACATTGCCAGGAAGGCCCACACCCCTGGGAGTCATGCCCCACTTAGAGAGGGGGAGGGCAGTGAGTTTGCTTGTTGTGTTGGCTGAGAGAGAGAGGCCACATCTGAGCAACAAAAGAGTCACCTCTCCTGGGGGTGACTCCCAGGCCCAACCTCAAGTAGGCTTAGCCTATCCTCTGTGGGGTCAAGTTCACATGAGCAACCTGCAAGATTGGGGACTCAGCCCACCACCTTGGCTGTCCTCACCGCCTGCAAGAACATCAAGAACTCTCCACTTGGGGAAGTCAAATTTTCCCCCTTTCTCACTATTCCCCCAAGGGGACTCTCAAATCCTTTTTTTTTTAAAATTTTTTATTAATTAAAAAAAATTACAAGAAACATAAACATTCCCAACACATACACTCAGCAATTCACAATATCATCACATAGTTGCATATTCATCATCATGATCATTTCCCAGAACATTAGCATCAATTCAGAAAAAGAAATAAAAAGACAACAAAAAAATATAACAGAGAAAAAAAATTTTTTTACATGCCATACCCCTTACTAATCCCTTTCATTGATCACTAGCATTTCAAACTAAATCTATTTAACATTTGTTCCTCCTATTATTTATTTTTATTCCATATATTCCTCTCATCTGTTGACAAGGTAGATAAAAGGAGCATCAGACACAAGGTTTTCACAATCACACAGTCACACTGTGAAATCTATATCATTGTACAATCATCATCAAGAAACATGGCTACTGAACACAGCTCTACATTTTCAGGCACTTCCCTCTAACCTCTCCATTACATCTTGGATAACAAGGTGATATCTACTTAATGCATAAGAATAACCTCCAGGATAACCTCTCGACTCTGTTTGGAATCTCTCAGCCATTGACACTTTGTCTCATTTCACTCTTCCCCCTTTTTGTCGAGGAGGTTTTCTCAATCCCTTGATGCTGGGTCTCAGCTCATTCTAGAGTTTTTCTCAATCCCTTGATGCTGAATCTCAGCTCATTCTGGGATTTCTGTCCCACGTTGCCAGGAAGATCCACACCCCTGGTAGTCATGTTCCACGTAGACAGGGGGAGGGTGGTAAGTCTGCTTGCTGTGTTGGCTGGAGAGAGAGGCCACATCTGAGCAACAAAAGAGGTTCTCTTGGGGGTGACTCTTAGGCCTAATTTTAAGTAGGATTGACCTATCCTTTGTGTGGTTAAGTTTCATATGAACAAACCCCAAGACTGGGGGCTCAGCCTATAGCTTTGGTTGTCCACACTGCTTGTGAGAATATCAAGAATTCAACTTGGGGAAGTTGAGTTTTCCCCCGTTCTGACCATTCCCCTAAGGGGACTTTGCAAATACTTTTCCACTCACTGATCAAATCACTCTGGGATTCATCAGGGCATCAGCTGGACAAACCAACAAAATCTCATGTCCTATACAAAGTTCCATGTACTTAAGGTGTTCAATCAACTATCTACATAAGTTATATTAGGAGATGCACTAGTCAAAGTATAGATTTGTACCAAAT
>PVIY010030334.1:0-31108 GCA_004026745.1 Myrmecophaga tridactyla | reverse complement strand
AATGCTAATGATAAGTGAAAGCAAGGGGTAAGGGGTATGGTATGTATAATCTTTTTTTCTCTATTATCGTTTTATTTCTTTTTCTGATGTCTTTTTATTTCTTTTTCTAAATCGATGTAAATGTTCTAAGAAATGATGAATATGCAACTATGTGATAATATTAAGAATTACTGATTGTATATGTAGAATGGAATGATATATTAATGTTCTTTTGTTAAGTTTTTTAATTAATAAAAAAGTTTTAAAAAAAATCTATAATTAAGGCAAAGTAATTTTTAGGATAATTGAAAGACAAAAGTATAACTAAATGTTTACATAATGGTGGGCGGAATAATCTAAAGAAAAAGAATGGGTATACATGGAAGACCAACTTTATTCATTGTGATTAAACCTTATAACTTGGAAATATTTAGGAGCATTTTTAAATAGCTTAATTTTCACTTAATGGAATTAAGGCTCTATTACGGATATGGTACAATTAAAAACAGTGATCAGGACAAGTAGTTTGACTTTTCTCTTTCCTTTTGGGACATTACAAAATGGAGATTTGTATTATTTTTAGCTGAACATGTCAAATAGAATACATTTTAAAATCTCATGAATAAGTTCAAGATTCACAATGGCATAGTCTTACAAGTATGCTTCTCCCTCATACCCAACTTTTATGTTTTGATGCTATAATATAACCTACAGGAAGGAGTGTATATTTTGATGATCTCCTAGGTATGAGTGGCAGAACAGCATTCTGGATTTAAGGCTAGAGTAACAAATAAATGTCATTGAAATCTGAGTTGCACTAGTGATTCTATAAGTAACTTCTAATCCACGACAGAAAGCTGTATTAGCAGTTACTGGCTATCTTGAATTAATCCTATATATGTTTTGAAGGATTTAAAATCAATTTTTTTAATCCAAAATTTGAAACTCTCATTAACTATCCAGTGATTGAAATGATTGGAATTTCTCTGGATAAAATCAAAGCATTTTTTCCCTGAATGATTTTGTGGTTTTGGCTGTGCTTTTCTAAAATAGAAACACTTAAAATATTATTAAAATGCTTTTTAATTAAAACATATTTCAAAGTGTAGGAATATGATGATGTATTTAAGGACAAAATTCAAAATATATCAAAATCAAAAAGAAAAGAAGGTAGAAAAAATTTCAGAAATATTGCCCTATGAAGCTGGAATAAAAAGAAGATATGCATCTGTTTTTACTTGAAAATTTTCAAACTGTAGGGTCTATACAATCTTAGAAAATATTTGCGCTGCTTATTAAAGTTACAAATTCATAGAAGTTTCATGTCTGGTTTTATGTTGCCCATTAGTTTTTAGATTGTAGTATTAGCTTTTAGTTTGTAGAAAGTTCTCAGATTGTCCTATGTACTGTAAAGAATACATTTTAAGATAAGGGTATAGATGGCTCTATTTTCAATTAAAAACATTCATTAATGAAAAAAAACATATACGAATATCTCAACAGACACACAAAAAATGCAACTAACAAAATTCAATAGCCATTCATTAAAAAACTCTCACAAATGAGGAATAAAAATAAATTTCCTCAATCTGATAAAAAAGGGCACCTATGAGAAACCAGAACTAATATCTACTCAGAGGTCAAAAACTGATTGCTTTCCTTCTAAGGTCAGATTGGAGGCAAGGATGCCCGCTTTCACAATTTCTATTCAACAATGTACTAGCAGAGCTAGCCAGTGAAACAAAGGAAGGAAAAGGAAACAAAAACAGATTAACAGATTGGAAAGGAAAAAGAAAACTGTCTTTCTTTGCAGAGGGTATGACTGCCCATATAAAAAATCCTGAGGTATATAAAAAGGTATTAGAACTAACTAGCGAATTTAGGAAGATCACTATACATAAAAATCAGTTGATTTTGAAACAAGAATTATTCAACTCAAAATATCAACAGAGAAACCCTGTATTAAACATACTTTAGCATATATCACAGCAATTCTTTTCCTAACTATTTATGCAAAAATATGGAAACATACTTAAGGACCAATATACAAAGGCTCATAACAGCTTTGTTTATGACGGCCCTCAAACGAGAAACAGTCCAAATGCCCACACCCAGTGCATGGATTAAACACATTGTGGTATAGCCATAGAATGGAATAATACTCAGCAGTTAGAAGAAATGAATTACTTATACATACTAACATGTATGAGTCTCAAAAGCATTACACTTAGTGAAAGGAGAAGTTGTCAAAGACGATATATAGTGCATTTCTGTTTATATGCAGCCTAGAAAAGGGGAAACTATAAGGACAGAGAACAGAGCAGTGGCTGGCTAGGGTGGGGCCTGAGGGAAATTTTGGGAGTGCCAGAAATACTCTTTATCTTTGACTGTGGGATGGTTAAATGACTATATATTTGCCTAACTCATCTTATTCTATGCCTTCTTATTCTATGAATTCTATGTGAATTTCATCGTAAATAACATAGCAATAAACTGATATTTAAAGTATCATGCACGTAGATGTCAAGACAATGTCAAACTGCTTTAAGTACCCAAATACTTAGTTTCAATTTCTCTGGTTATCTCATCAAGAGCTAGAAACAAACACTTTATGGACCAGAACCATTACAAGGACGACACTCAGAGCAAGGATGATTTGGATGACCTAGAACATGATTACAACATTCTAAAGACAAAAACACATAGGCAAACTGCTAAACACACTAAGAATTTATGTGTGGACACCTAGCCTAGGAATCTGTACACCCTGAGGTTTACAGTAACCAGAAAGGAGAGACTAGGAAATTACACATAAAGCCATAAACATACCCCGAGGGCCTTTTATACTTTGGCTACATCTGACTTCCCTGGCTGGGTCCCAAGGAATGGCTCTGCCTGAGACCATCCAATGTTAAGATGAGGGGCCATTCTACCAGGCACCTTAAATCCCAAACCACCCTCTGCCTTTGGGTGTCACCGCATATGGAGCAGACCTTCATTAGCAAAGGGAGATGATGGACTCCACGTATTCCTAACTAAAACCCCAGTTGTGACAATCAATTAACATGGATGGGGGTAAAAAAGGAAATGGCATCTATTCACTGGCTGAGCTGTGACAAACTTTACCTTTGCTCCCATATAGACTGACTGCTTCTGAATCCTACCCTTGCCTTGTGCCACTGTGCTATTACATTATTCAGATAGCACCGTGAACTTCTGTCAAGGATGTCAATCATTCTATTACACAGTCTTCTCCGGGATACCTCGTGAAACACTTCTATCTCAGATCTAAGAAAATCCCTTTGGGTCTTGGGACCAGAAATGGCCTCCTGCTCTTAAGCGACTGGATTGTTTTTAATTTTAAGGATACCATAACTTACGTAATTGATTATATTCTGCTCCTTACCTTGGTCCTATGGAAATTGAGAGTCAGACCTGCTTAAAAATGATACAAGTATATGGTATATGGGGAGGTATTTCTCTGTGCGATTCTTGCCCCAGTTTTGTTTCCTTATCCTTAGTTTCTCTTCGTTCTGATTATCTCAGCTATTTTTTAAATCCTTTTGGATGTACTTTTATGAGCACTTCAAATTTTTTATGGAGGAAAATGAGCCATAAATAAGTAGACACTTAAAGATATTGTCAACCAAGGTCAGTATAATTTTCAGGTCTTTGGCACTCCTCAGCTGCAATTTGTTGCTAGATGCTCAAAGGCTGACAGGACTTTAAGGCAGTATTTTATCTTCCCATTCCAAAACCAGAGGTTTCTGTAGATTAGACTCTCCAGAGCAGACAACTGACTGAAGGGAAATAGTCTCAGTTAAACAGAATATTCAGAATGGGAAGCAATCAGGTGTTATGATTATCATAACCTTGTACCTCACTGAGCATCCCAGGTGGGAGAAATTCTGTTGCTGTTTTTGCTAAAAATCTTTCTAAAAAGACCAGACTATATATGGAAGCAAAAGAATGTGGAAGGAAGAGTCCAGGGATGGAAAAGGTGAGGGAGAAATAATAAGCAAAGAAGAGAGTGTGGCAATGTAAGCAAGGACGGTAGGAAGTCACTGATCTGGAACTGGAGAGACTACATTGATAAATATCTTTGGATATTAATCTTTGGAGCTATGGAGTTCCTGAAGACCAGCTAATCCCATGATATTCCTTCTACAGCAGGCTCCGTGAGTGGCCCAGTGCAGAGGCTTTGAGCTTGGTGTGTGCACACAGCCTCCAAAGTGAGAGGGTTCAGGCTGGGGATCAGAGAGCACCAGGGGAAGACTAAAAATGGATGCTATTGCTTCATCCCTACCTTGGAAGGCCCAAGGCCTCTGTGCTGTGTGGAAGTTCTAACAGGTGGTCCTGGGCCGGGTGGAAGATACACCAGAAAGTGCTTTGGGTGGCCAATCACTGCTTATGCAATTGAAGTGCATGAACAAGCAAACGAGGATCCATGTTGGACAGAGGCAAGTGAAGACTATGTCCTTCAAGCTAAAGCTGATCAAGGCAAGAAGGTGAGGAACTGGTGGAGGAAAAACTTTCCATTTCAAAGGTGTCTTATGTTTAAGTGATGATCCCTTAACTTCTGAGAAAATGAAATGTATCAGTTTAATCCTTTGTGAGGGTTTAGAGCAATTCCATTGGAAAGCTTACAGTATTTAAATGGAGTCAGATCTAATTGCTAGGGTTTTATTTAAAGACAGTGTTATAGTAAGAAGATCACTCCTGTTCTCTTCCTTGATCAATTCTTAATCAATGACCAATTTAGCCTTTTGGAGACTGTGAGCAAAATCCTTGAGTCAGCACATAACTTAAACGAGATTACATGTGAAACTCCAAACAACATCAATTTTTCAGAGATGAAATATGACAGTTTGATTTTTGCTGTGCTTTGTGCTATGGATGAGAAAGTAAAGGTGTCAGAGTATCAACAGATAAATGTTCTGTTTTCCTGGACTTCTCACAGCACCTACTTTCTTAACCCTTATCAAATGTCAGTGTGAGCACTTAGCTTGCATACACAAAAGGAAGGGGATTCTAAGCATATACTTCCATTTGCTCAGAGGCTATAACACAAGAAGAAGAAAAATGAATTAAAACTAAGAAAGATTAATTTAAACTAAAGATAACAGAGTTTTAAAATAAAATTAAACTTCAGAGGCTATGTATGTTTACAAAATTTGCAAGAAATTTCTGTGGGATCTTCATTTTCTGAATGAAAAATAATAGATTTCCTGAATGGAAAACAATATATTTTCTTTCATTACTGCATTTATCTCTAAAAACACTGACATCTTCTAAGTGAACCACTATGCCATCCATTATTTTGCTGCTTCTCTCCCACACAATGAAAGATCAGTAATAATGGAGCTTCTAAAGTTCCTTCTAGCTTTAACAGTCTATGGTTCTGGTCAATTTAGAAGTAGTTAACTGAGGTTTTTCCTCTAAATCAACTTTCAATGAAAGATCAAGTGCCTAAAAATAATTTTGGTTAATATTTAACAGCATAGAATAATTCAAGAGCAGAATTAAGAAAACAAGTCCATTCACAATAGCATGATAAAGAATAAAACACTTAGGGATAAATTGAACATAGAAAATGCAAACCTTATACTCTGAGAACCACAAAACATTGTTGAAAGAAATTATCAAGATCCAAATAAATGGAAAAATATCCATGTTCACAGACTGGAAGACATAACATTGTAAAGAAGGCAATACTCCCCAAACTGATCTACAGATTCAGCGCAATCCCTATCAGAATCCCAGCTGGGTTCTTTGTAGAAACTGGAAAGCTGATTCTAAAATTCACATGGAATTGTAGGTAACCCTCAATAGCCAATTCAATCTTGAAAAGGAAAAATAAAGTAGGAGGAGTCAAACTTCCTGATTTCGAAACTATCATGCAGCAGCAATAGTAAAAATAGGCTGGTACTAGCATGAGGACAGACACAGGGATTAGTGGAATAGAATCGAGGGTCCAGGAATAAACCCACACATCTATGGTTACCCCTGACAACGGTGCCAAGACCACTCAAAGGAGAAAGAATAGTTATTTCAACAAATGGTGCTGGCACAACTGGAGAGCTGAATGCAAAACCTCACATCTTACACAAAAATTCACTGAAAATGGATCAAAGACATGCAGCTAAAAAAACTAAAACTGTACAACCCTTAGAAGAAAACATAGGTTTGGCAAAGATTTCTTAGATTTGACACCAAAATGCGACAACAGAAAAAGGAACTAAATCAGATTTCATCAAAATTAAAAACATTTATGCTTCAATGGTTACTATCAAGAATGTGAAAAGACAATACACGGAATGTGAGAAAATATATGGAAATCATGTATCTGATAAGGGACTTGCAACTAGAATATACAAAGAACTCTTACAACTCAATTAAAACGTGGACAAAATATGTGAATAGATATTTCCTTAAAAAAGATATGCAAATCGCCAATAAGCACATGAAAAGCTGCTTGTCATCAGGATGATGCAAATCAAAACTGGAATGAGATACCACTTCCTACCACTAGGACTGTTAGAAAAAAAATAAAAACAGAAAATAAAGTGTTGGCAATGATGCAGAGAAAATGGAACCCTTAAACACTGCAGGTGGGAATGAAAAATGGTGTAGCCTCTTTTTTGGAAAACAGTCTGACAATTCCTCAAACAAGTAAACACAAGAGTTACCATGTGAACTGGCAACCCCATCCCCAGGTACAGACCCAAGAGAAATGAAATCATATGTCCACGCAAAAACTTAAACGTAAATGTTCATAGTAGCATTATTCATAACAGCCAAAAGATGGAAATAACCCACATGCCCACCAATGGACAAACTGATAAAGAAATACTGTATACAACATATATGATGGAATATTATTTGGCCACAAAAAGAAATGAAATTTTGGTACTACATGGGAACTCCATATTTAATGTATGATTAGTGTAAAACTACAACTTCTCTAATTAAAAATCAAAACAAAACAGAAACAAAGAAAAAAAAAACATAGCAAGGGTTAGAGTTCCATTTAAAAAAGAGAGAGAAAAATAAAGCTCTGATATATGCTACAAAGTGGATGGTCCTTGAAAACATGCTAACTGAAAGAAGCCAGACATGAATCAAATAACCACATACCATATGATTCCATTCATATATGAAAGTTCGGAATAGGGAAGTCTACAGAGACAGAAAGTAGATCAGTCGTTGCTTAGGGCTGTGGGGTGGGATTGGGGAACAGGGACTGGGGAGCAGTGATAGCTAATGGTACAGGGGTTTCTTTTTGAGGTGATGACATGTTCTAAAATTAGCTGTGCTAATGGTTGTATTTATCTGTGAATATACTTTAAATGGGTAGATTGTATGGTATGTGAGTTACTGTCTTCATAAAGCTGTTACAACATAATTAACAGCATAACAAATGAACTCTGTTAACTGCACCCTCTGTGCTGGCTGTCCTGGCCTCCTAACTACCCTTCAGACATGAAGGTTAGATAACCTTTGCAAGAAGAGTGCCTTCTGCTGGGAATGGCCTTTCCAAGACCTTTTTCAAGTCTTTGTTCAAATGCCACTTTCTCAACGAAGGCTTCCCTGACCATCCAATGTAAAACTGGTACACCTCTTTCTCACAACCTATACTCCCGATCCCCCCAACACTGTTCTCTGTTTCTCAGCGAATTTATCACCTTCTAACATACTGCAACATTTCACATTTATTTCACTTGTTGCTTGTCTGACTCCCCAACTAGACTGTAATTCACGATGGCAGAAATCTGCCCCACCTCCCTTATTTTTTTGCTGTTGTGGTTTTGTTTTCTCTTTTTTTCTAACTTTAAAAGAATTTATTTTAGTGGCACCAATACCACTGAATTGTACCTGTGAAAAGTGGTTAAAATTACTTTGTTATGGATGGAATCGTGTCTACCTCAAAGACGTGTTTCGGGTCTTCCCGCTGGTCCTGCAGATGGGAACGCTTCCGTAAATAGGCTCTTCGAAGATTCTATTAGGATCCTATTAGGATGAGGCCATATGGAATCAAGGTAGGCCTTACTCCAATAGGACGCCTTATAAGGAGAGGAAATTTGGGCAGAGATACAGCTGTGTGAGTAGGGGACAGGAGATAGGAGGAGACTGACGGCCAGGGGACAGGGGCTGAGACCAGCTCTGGACTGCCTGCAGGTCACCACCAGAACATTTTCTTTCCGAGAAAGCATAGGCTGTCCAATACCTTGCATTTGGCCTTTTGGCCTCCCAACCTGTGAGGCAAAAAATTCCTGTAGTTCAAGCCGACCAGTCTATGGTATATGTAAAAGCTGACATACCCCAGACAGAAACTCTGTACCCATTAAAGGAATCTTTGCTTTTTAAATCACTGGTACACCTCAAATGGCTAAAACAGTGCCTGGCACATGGCAAATATTCATTGAAAAAATGAATGGATAGCACAGAACGAAAGGTTTGGAGAACTTTCCACTTCTTTTATTTACTTGCTTCACTTAAAGGGGTAATATTGTAAAGGACTTCAAGTAAGTTTTCAACAAAAGGAGTGACTTTCTTAATTTTGTATCTGTGAGAGCTTCTTTCCTCTCAGATCATGAGGTGAAATGTTAACAGTTGTGCTTTGAGAGATGTTATTTCTGAAAAGACTCCTCAGAAAGGAGAAGCACAGAACACAAAGAAGGGAACAGCAGGAAAAATGAGCATTTTACTCACTCACCCCTCTATGAAGTCATTATTCACTGAGCTCTACTCTGCATGAAGTGTGAAGGAAGGAAGCAGGCGTAGGATCTTATCACTACTCATGCTTCAAGATTCCAAAGTCTTTATTCTGTCTTCAAGTCTTTATTTTATTTTCTTCCCCAGTAAAATGTTGACATGCAAGCAGCCCATGCATCCTGAGGATTTCTTCTCGTAAGCCTGAGGCTTTGGTTTTTTTAACAAACCAAAGGTTAAAAGAAAACTTTACGTTATTGCGTATTGAAAAACATTTAAAAATCAAATATGTGTATTTTAATTACGTGAAGTTTAGGAAACATCACGTAGAGACTGGGACTCAAATCTATACTTTCTGACTTCAAGTATCTGGTTTCCCAGTTAACGTTCCCAACAGATTCATGTGCAAACATTAACTAGAGGGCCGAGGTTCAAAGTTAAGTCAAAACATCTGAAAGCTGCACATATGTCAACACATTTTCCATTTTTTTTAATTGCTAATTTCTTGATTCACCTCATCATGCTTCCATGAAAGCCAGTGAAATGGTCTTCATAAGTGGATGTGCAAATGAATCAATAACATTCAGTGCTAATATTCAGCTTTTCCTGTACGGACAAGTGCAATTGATGCTCCAAACTGACACATATACGGCACAAAACTGAGAGGTTAGAGATACTTTACCTGGAAACTCACAAAACATCACTCTTTTGAACACTGGGTTCCATCAATCCCAACACATCCTTCTCCCTGGATTTGCCTGTCGCAGGTATACAGACCCACAGAGCGCTGTCACGGGGCTACTGTTGTGCAGTGGTATTGGACAAAAACTCCCACTGCTCTTGATAATTAGTTACGATGACAGTCAAGTGGGAATAAAAGCCCCACTATATCCCATTAAGACACTGTGCATCTAGAAGCCAGCCTAGAAAGGCTGCAGCCCACTGTCATGCGATTTCTTCCCTTCCCACCAAGGGCTTAGTCTTCAGTCCCCTGCTTTCCAGCAACAATTCTTGAACTGTTCCCTTGGAGACTTGCCACTGGATGACTGACTTTTAAGCTGTGCCCAAAGATTGATCTCCTGCCTGAAAAATTCCACCAGTTGTATATATCCTTGGTGCTGTGCACTTCTATCAATAAGTCCTTCATGCTATCCAAAGACAGAACTTTTTGTTAAAAGAAAAGAATCTTTTCACAGTATGGAACAGACTGTGTATTAGATACTCTAAATCTTGGACACAGTTTTCCTTAACACACATCAGAGTTAGACTATGGGATAATCAACTTCCAGCAAGAACACTTACACAGCCACCTTATAAAACACACTTTGGACCATTTGCCTTTCCTTTCTGGGTCCTAAATTTCAATTTTCTGAGTTTAATAAAGGAGACAGCAGTTTCTGGTGCATCTACTAACCAACAGTACATGAAGCAATTCTCAACTGTCTTACCCAATGAGATCTTCCTTATAGATGTCTTCTAAGAGGAAATGTTTTCTAGAAATTTTCCTCCTTCTGCTTCTTAAGCTTTTGGTTTAGGTGTGGTAGACATTGTTGGTTGTCTCCCCAGTGGCTATTATTCTTTCTTTGCAGTTTGGGCAGTGACATACCAACCCCCAGGGGATGGACCTCGCTGATCTCAGCCATGTATGGTGTTCTAGTTTGCTAGCTGTCAGAATGCAACACACCAGAGATGGACTGGCTTTCAATAAAAGGGGATTTATTTAGTTAATGCATAGTTCTTCAGAGGAAAGGCAGCTAAATTTCAACTGAGGTTCTTTCTTATGTGGGAAGACACAGGGCAATCTCTGCTGGTCTCTTCTTCAGGCCTCTGGGTTCCAACAACTTTCCCTGGGGTTATTTCTTTCTGTATCTCCAAAGGCCTGGGCTGAACTGCGAGTGCTGAGATGAGGCATGCTGAGCTGCTTGGGCTGTGCTATGTTGAGTCTCTCATTTAAGCACCAGCCAATTAAATTAAACATCATTCACTGCAGCAGGCATGCCTCCTAGCTGACTGCAGATGTAGTCAGGGACAGATGAAGTTCACATGCCACTGGGTCATCTCCACAGCAATAGAACCAGGCACCTTCACCTGGCCAAGTTGACACCTGAATCAAACCACCACATATGGCAACCCGTTTTCCAATGGCTGATCTATGCATAGGCATGATCAACAAGATGTAAGAGTAAATCTGCTAGGATGCTTCTAGGTAAGTGTATCTGCCTGAAAAAATACCTCAGGAATAAAAGGCCCTTTGGAACATTTCCTTCCTTCTTTCCTCAGATGTAATCACATGAAAATGTGATGTCCAAGCCACAGAAGTCACCATGTGACCAAGAGGCAACAAAACTGAGGTTGAAAGCCAATGTGCTGAGGATAGGTGAGCAGGGAAATGCAAAGAACCCAGGCTCTTAGAAGCAATGCTACAACCTCTACTTTAGGACTTCTTATGAGATGAATGATAAAAAGTCTTTATGATTTAAACTACTGTTTCTGCTTCTTGCTGCCAGATGCATAAAACCTATTATACCAAGGAATAGAAAGAGAAACATATAGAAGTATTTGGATGACAGGCCCTTTTGTAGAGACAGGGTAATTTTAAGCCATAAAATCTGGACTTCTTGAAGCCTTCCCTCAGGAATACAAATAACTATCAAATTTCAGCTTTTATCTGTATGTCTGATTGCCTTCTTTAAAGTCTAATCATCAAGCATGGTGGGGGCGGGGAGTGAGGGGGGAGACATGCAGACACAGGACCTGAGCCTCTGTGACACCAGACATGGAATTTAGGATTTTAATTAATCAGGTTTTAGAAATTCAATCTAAATAGCCAATCAAAGGGGATCAGGACCACACAGGAAGTTCTGGAAAAACAAATCCAAAGAAGGCCACAGTGATTCATCTGCAGGGTAGAGAAAGACTGTGATATACTATTCTGTCACTGCTCCTAGAGAAGAATAACCTCAACTCCCATCAGAGCCAGGAAGATGACCCTGAAAAGACAGCACATGATTTACCACTTCTCCAATGTATGTGACAACTCAGAAGTGCAGCAGCCAGGCTTACAGGTAAAAATGCAGACATCTCTGGATGCAGAATAAGTCAGTATCACCACTGGAGACAGAAAGGCTGTTGACACTGCTGTACCTAGTAGGATACTTCCAAAAGGAAGCAAACTGGCAAGCAGATGTCTCCACTCCCTACGTGTGGATCAAAAATGAAAGCAGAGGAAACCTAAACTTCTGATGGTAACTGTGCTGGTGTGAAACTGTTACGTACCCCCAGAAAGTTATGCTCGTTCAATCCAATCTTGTGGGTACAGACTTACTGTTGGTGGGATCTTTGGATGAGGTTGTTTCCGTGGAAATCAGACCTACCCAACTGTGGGTGGGACCTTTTGCGTAGGTTGTTTCCATGCAGATGTGACCCTGCCCATTCAAGATGGGTCTTAAAGGAAATAGTCATGACTAGATTACCATATAAGATTTAAAGACTAAATATATTTACTATAACTTAATCAATCAAGGACTCATATCCCACCTCTTATATCGGCTTTTGACTATCCAAACCAAGCATTAGTATTTATATCTTTCACCCTCTTCCCTGAAATTTTTATGTTAGATCCTAGAACACATGAGAATTAAGTACTGTTGAGCAATACGTTCAGCAACAACTGTCTCCCTAACAGTTTACATGGTTTGAATATTTTCCATTTTTTGAGAAGTTGTTTTGGTCGCATTGTTTTTGCGTGTATATTTAATTAATTCCTTAAATGCATTCAGAGCTTCAGGTAACAGTGTATTACTCGAAAGTTGTGGGTGAGACATCTTTTTTTTTAAGTGCTTGAAGGTGGACATTAATTAAAATAGTCACTTTCAACTAAATGTGGATTCTTCATTCGCTAATTTCCATGAGATGGGTCACATCCTTAATAGGTGGAAGAGGAAACACTGCCAAATGCCACAGAGAGTTCTTAGTGCTGGGACACATTTTCACTAACTTCAAAGGTATCAACAGGTTTTCTTATTAACAATAGCTATCAAAACTGGGCCACAACCAGAAGGCTTACTTGAATTGGGTGAGGTCACTATGGTAAAAAGAAGTCAATCAGGAGGAAAGGACCAGAAATGGAAAGAGATTGAGCAAATCCCTGAGCCAAAATGATAGGAACACTGTGATTCTGGGAGATGAGCCTTTCAGATGCATGGCCAATGCAGTCATTCTGAGAGACAGACATCCTTAGACATTTTATTGCTCCAATTCCTCTTACCACAAAACAGATTTATAGGGTCAGCTCCACCTTGAGAAAGTCACTTGTTCCATTCACTTGCTGACTGATCAGAATACAGCCCAAGAGCTACCCTGTCTAAAAACTGAAGGTACAGTCACTGCCGTACTTGTCAGGGAAGAATGCCTTATTCCTTTCTGAGTGTGAAGAAAATGAAAACCTGCTAATGGTCCTTTTAAATATTTTGCCCCATGCTAAAATTCCTGTAGTATTAAGTTAGATGCACTTATTTGCTTCTTCCTGTTATAGAATCAAGGAGTAACAGTCATCTGCCTGATAGTCTGAAAAATTGTGCCTTCACATCTCAATTAGAAAAATTGCTTTCCAAAATAAGTTAATAGTGCTCTATTTCTCATCACACTGTTATAATTTTTTTTAACTATGAAAGGAACTTAATTTAGAGTAAGTAATACCACTGTCACTTAAATAAATGAATGATAAAAGAAATGTCAGCCATTCTAATTCTATAATTCCCAAGTAATGACAATTAATGAAACACTCTTTACTAGTGGGAGTTGTTTTAAGCAGTAGATAAAGGAGCCGCTGAGCCTTTTAAGATTTATTCTCATAACAAAATTGCATCTCTCTTCATCATTTTCCAAAATATAATTAAAAGATGACATTTAAAAACAAACAAAAAATTTAACCCACCCGTAAAGGAAAAGCAAATGACAGACAACTCTTTATTTTCACACTGAGAGCTAACAGGAGTTTTCTAACTTTTCACTTTTGTGCTTTATGTAGGTCAACTTGGAGCATTAATCTCACTAGTCAATATAAAAAGCTGAATAATATTAGCATTGAATGCTATTGGATAGATATTAATTGGATTGTTTCACAGCTGTGGAAATATTCTCTGACCTTTCTAAAAAGAAAAAATCAATAGGAAGAACTTGTAAAAATTTGTTTTCTTCTTCAGTTTGCTCCAACAGTCTAAAATGCAATAGTCTAAAATGAACTATATATATGTTATCCTAATTATTTTAGAGCATTGGCTCCAGGAATTATCTACACCAAGAGAAAAGGTAGCCTTTAATGTTATACCAAATACAAGATTCAGTGGTCTATATAACTCCTTGGCTGAAGCCAAGTTAAATATCAATACACAAAACAAAATAATTTCTATGCTAAGTCTGAATAGCTTGATCCAGTGTGCTCCTAAATAGATGGCCTCATGTCTCTTCTCCCTGCTGACCCTCCTTATTCCTTGCTCTCTGCCCCACCATCACCATGCCTCAAGCATCCAAACATATGTCCCCATCCTGAGCTGAGGGAGGGAAAAAAGCTTTGAGTTGGTTGGAAGACTGAATCATACTTTAAAATGACCAGAGAAGCTATAGGATCTTGCTTGAAATTCCACTCTGTATTAGGAAAAGCGATTTGATAGGACTTGTGGAAGACAGTGGTGTGAAAAATAGAGCTATTTTATAATCTTAGCTCTACTGATTCCAACACATTTAATACAATCGCTATGAATATGTTTTGCTTTAGCCTTGCACCTCCCTTCCCCCAATCCCAAATGGCTTTATTCAGTTCTCATTTGTGCTTCCCTCTACCCTCTACTTGGGTCTTGCCTCCTTATGCCTCCAGGTAACAAATAAATACTTGAAATGTTTAAATATGTTATCCCTGATCCAAATTAGAGTGGCACCTAATGTCAAAGTGAGTAGAAATGATGGAGAATGGAAAAGGGAAATAGAAGAATGTGGCTTAAATGTGTCCAATTTCTCCATTCCTATTCCTTTTATCCAATGTTCAATCTTACCCAAAATTCAACCAGTAAGTCAAGAAAACAGCACACTTCCAACACGTGTTTAAGCCATGGCTATGGAATATAAGAGATAAAACAGATGGAGGAAAACTTAAAGGACATTGGAATAGAGTTGGATAAAAATAAGATCTCGATTGCCAAAGCCAAAAACAAACTTCTACAGGTCCAAGTCCCATGAAATCTCTCTAACAAAATGAGCTAGTCAGGCAGACCAAATTGGTAGAGTTTATCTGTGAAACAATGATATATACAGAAAGTCCTTTTTCATCAACAAACTTCATCAAGTTTCATCTGGGCCAGTAAGAACAACCTATGTGTGAGAAAATGCTATGTGAAAACCAAACCCCGCTTCATTGTTCACCTCCTAGCCACAAAGGCAGGTATGTTTCCTCCTTGCAGACAGACTGTGGGTCACATAACTGAGCTCTTCCTAATGGAATCTGAGCCCCCTTTTTGAGATCCTGCCCTTTCAAAACTTAGCAGTAACACATTCCAAATGTTATAACTATGGATGGAAGACTCCACTCACTGGTTTCTGCTGAAGCTACTGAGATTTCAGGGGCCTTATTTGTTAACACAGGCCACTTGGCCTATCTTAACTATAATCGGACCTAACATTCTGGCACACAAGAGGAATCTGGAGGCACTAAAGAGTTGCATAACTCCTGAATGGCACCAAACCCTTAAGTCCATACCTCTTTTTACTTGTCCTATCAAAATAAGTTTGCTAACTCAGTATATGACATCCATTTAAGCTGCGGAGATCAGCAGAGACTCAACCACTTAAAAATAGCAATTAAGAAGTGATGTTCTGCCACTACGTCCAATAAGCAAGAATTTGGCTAAAACACTATTTTTAAAAACCCTTCACTGTCTAAAGAACTAAACACTGGAACAGATTACCCAAGGAGTTTGTGCAATGTTGAGTTCTGGAAGTCTATATAATTAAGACTGACCATCACCCAGTCTTCCTGCATCAGAAATTTAGTTTGTTGCATAGCTAGAGCCTTCGATTATGTTCGGAATACCTAGAAGAGTTTTTCCAGCAAGCAATGGCCTCCTACTACAGGAAGAAAACAAAAGAAACTCCAGTGTGCATTCATCCAACACTTATTTAGTGAATGTTCCATGAGTATAAGAGATACAATAGTGAGTGAAAGAGGTTCTGCCTCTCCCTTCATGAGCTTGTAATCATGAGTCATTATAGGACATCCCTCAATTTTTTTCACAAGTACAATATCAGCATCATGCGTTGAACAACACTTCTCAACTTCAGCATCAACTGACAAATGTCTATCAGTCAGCCAGACACCACCAAATGCCAATGGAGACAATGCTTTCCACTGTCTTATCACCAAAAACCAAATCTTTGATTAAAACTTACAAGAAATCATCAGAATTTTCTTCAAGCGTACTAGAATTTCGTCATTCCAGAAATGATTACTTTAAAACTTAAAAAAGAGAAGCAAACCAGACAGAAAACAAAAATAAAGAGGGAAAGGAAGGATGTCTGAGAACTCTGAGAGTACATAAAAAAGCGTATAAGAACCAGAGCTGTTTTTTGTGTGTGATTTTTATCAGGAATGAAAAAATTACAGGGCTATCATTCTTGTGGTTAAATAATATCTGTCAAAAGAAAGCCTAGCCTGATTCCCTGGGGGTTGCAGCCAAATCCATCATTCAGAGACCAATCAGAATTCAACAGGATGTTCAAAATATCACGATTCATAAACATACATATATGTCAATATTTTTTCACATTCAACTTTAATAAATTTACCATGAATTTTTTATCAATATTTTATTTCCTTTCGGGGATGTGTTTTTCTGAGAACTTATCCTGCATATGATATCAATTCTCAGGAACTCTATGGATAATTTGAAAAATATGACTTCATCATTTTTTCACTTTTCAGACTGGAAAACATTTAAGTTTAGCGATGAAAAATGGTGTCCAGGAGGTAGGCAAATAAGTCTTTTACCGATTGTTGCTCTGGAGAGGGAGGGGTGCATAATGGGCTTCAGTTGAATCTGTAATGTCTTATTTCTGGAGGTGGTAGTATAAAAAGGGTGTCTATTATATTACTCTCCATATTTTGTGGAATGCTCAAAAAGTTTCATAATAATAGTTTTTAAATGTGTCTTTGCGAGGGCAGGGACAGAACGGATCACATCCTTTATACACAGTGAGATACAAAGAAATAACCATGCAAGTTCACTCTAAGAAAGGAAGAGAGGCATAGCACTTTACTGACAAGGAAGCTCTGAGCTGCATGTGGCTATTTCCAGCAGGGAGCCTGAACACCATAAGCCTCTTCTTAAATGCCTGTGCCTAGGCTAGAACTAAAAAAATTCTTAAACAAATTAAAAAAAAAAATGACTCAACATTCTATTCCATCTTTGCATGACATTTATAATCCTCGGGTTCTGCTCACCCTAGAGTGCAACAGGGTATGGGCGTTAGGGCACCTTTCTGACTTTGGTCTCCCTCCACACCCCCACCCCACCCCATCAAAACTCTGATAGCCTAGAATCATGGAAGAATTGACCAGGACTGTTCTGCAGGGGCACCCCAATCCCAGTCATTCCACCTGCCAGGAAGTAACGTTGAATTTTAAGTAAGTCACCTAAGGTCATGGCTAAAAAGCAACACAACAAAATTATTAATAGAGAAAACATCTACTCTGTCCATGCAGTTCAACATTATGACCCCACCTGGATCCATGCAGGTGAGACACACATATCTACAACATCGCAACTAAATTCAATAATATAAAAGCCCCTTATTTTATTTTTGTAATAAAAGAGAGCTATATTATCCTTACGGGTATTGTGAAAAAAAAAATGGATGCTTGGAATATGGACCAGCTCTTTTATCAGATCTACCTTCTTCCTTGGCCTTGTAAGAGTACAAGAATGCTAAAGAAATGAAGCATTATTTGCATTCCAAGTCCAGGAACCTGGTAGACAGCGACTCCTTTTGTCAACCAATCAGTCAGAATACTTAAAGCTCTTCTATCACAACAAACCTCCTTGACCTTTGTCCCTTCTAGCTACCTGTCTGATTTTACTTCCATTATGGGCAAGTTTCTTGACGAAGCAGTCTAAACTCATTATATCCACCTCCTTTAGTCCCATGGGGTCTGAGCACAATTAAGTTTAACTGCAATCTGGCTTCTACCTCAACCATTCCATTAAAATTACTCTCACCAATGGTGGCAAGAGCCACTAATTGCCAAATTCAACTCTGTTCTGTAAAGCTGATCTTATAACAGTTCAGCTACTTTGGACACTGCTGTTAATACCTCCTGTTTGAAGGGTCCACATTCATCCCTTTCAATGGGTGCTTTCTGAGGTTTTGCTTAGATAAGTCAGAGTGCATATACTCAACATGAAGGCACTAGCAAAGTTCTTGCTTAGTCTATGCTATAGCCTGGTCACTCTTGCTGAGTTGGTGCTAGAGCCTGGTTATTCTTGCTGAGTCAGTGCCAGAGCCTGGCCATTCATTGCTCTTGGATAAATATTTCCAACATGCTTTTCATTCCATTAGAATTTCATATATCCAGGGTTATTGCATGAGCATTTTATAAGAAAGATTTTATCTAAAAACAAATCATTCTAATTATGTGCACAATGCTTCCTTAAAGCACTACAAGTTTTATATCAGTTCACACTAATTTGGAAATGTTCTAAACAGCCATCAAAACTGCAAGTGTTGCTGTTGCAACTGCTATAGAGCTCCTGTTTGCTCCAGGAATTCTTAGATTTGATTAGGAATTAGTTTGGGTACTTATCAGAAAGTAGTTTAATTAGGAATTCTTAGTTATATATATTACATAGTTATCAAAACATATTTCCTACTTAATGTGAAAGTTCATACTGCCACCAATAGAAACACTACACTGCTAGCATTAATGGCAATAAAAAGTAGTGATCGCTTATGGATTCAATTATGGGCATATTTGTAATATATTTTGGTATCAATCACAGCCACATATTTTCATTTATTCTCCTCTGCCCCTTCCTTAAATTTTGGCATTCCCCAGGAAACTATATCTGCCTCCTGTTGGTCTCACTCTCTATTCTCTCCAGGTGACCTCACTGAATTTCACTGTTTTATCTAGAACCTGTATAGCATGATCACTACCAAATCCATTTCTCTAGTCCCAGTCCAGAGGTTCAGATACAACTACACAAATGTCTTTCGAATGTCACAGCCAAATCATATTAACACATCCAAATCTGAAATCATTATTGCCCTTCCCAGTGCATAACTCACTTCACCCCAAATTCAGTCTCAGTTTATGACACAAACACACACAGTCAACCCAGAGAGAAACCTGTGCCCCAAATCTGCAACTCTCTGGCTCCATAATTCTTAACAGCCCCATGAAAGCCTTCGTTTTCCTTTCCTTGGCTCCTGCAACTGCCTTCTGACCTGTCCCTATCCTCCATGCTGCAGCCCCTCACTCCATCATTCCCACAGCCCAAAAACTAAGAAAGACACAAAACCAAACTTTCCAATTTTACATAGCTAAAGATATCCTTAGAGAAAAGCATCCAAGGCTCTTTCTACACCTCAATTGCTGCCACCCTCTCACTTGCATCAACTTCTGCCACCTCTTGCCCGACAAGCTCCGTTCTAGGAAGCTCTGTCCAAGAGCAACACAATGCGAGCCACACACATAATTTTAAATTTTCCAGTAGTCACCTTAAAAAGTGAAAAGAAACAAATGAAATTAACATTAGCCTTATTTTTTATTTAACTTAACTTAGCCTAAATATTCATTTGACCATGTGATCAATATGAAGAAATTCTTCATGAGCTATTCTGCATTCCTGTTTTTGAACACAGTCTTTGAAATTCAGTGTATATTTTATACTTAAAGCAAATCTCCACTCCAATTAATCATGTTCACAAACTCAGTATCCATTACATGGATAAAGGTTTCCACACTGGACAGTGCAGCTTGAGCACTAACAAAATGCCCAATGCGTTTCGCTTACACCGTACTCATTTTCACTTTTGCCTTTGGCTTTTGTTTCTTCCCAGATGAACTTATAGTCATTTCTTGAGATGCAGCTACACAGCCCTTCCTACCTCCCAAGCTGTGCCGGACACAGCGCCTCAGAGTCCAACAGTTGGTTGTCAGTTCCATTGCAATCTTCCAATCAATACTGACTTCATCTGCCTATATGTCTATCTCCAACCCTAGAAAGTTCCCTCCTCTGGGGCAAAATCTGACCAGATCTATTCATTTGTATTTTCTGAGCACTTGCAACATGCTAGTATACATTAGGGGGCAAATAAATCTTTGTGGAACTGAAAAGATTCAGAGTAGCATCAGCACCACTGAAGGCAGAGTTTTACATTTAAATTCTGAGTTCTTGAGTAAACACTCTTTGTCCCTGGTTAACCAAAATAATGTGAAGATATACTGCAAACAAGGTTCTTTTATAAGTTATCTCTCAGTGCAACATCTACCTATAAAAACATTGTACCTATGGCTATAGCTTGGATAGAGTAAAGAAATTTTGATTTTTGCAATTATAAGGGTTTTCAGACATAATCCAGTTATTTACAAATGAAGAAGAAATACTGGCAAAGGTTTTAGTGGCCAAGACAAATTTACAAAACCAGTTAACATAGAACTAGGACCATAACCAGGTGCTCAGTTCCGTAAAATTTTTCATTATACCACTGCTTATATCAACTACACACTTTAGTGTATTTTAAAATTAAAATCCATTTAAAAATCAGAGAAAACTGTAACTGAAACTCGAATGTTTTGCCACTGTTGCTGTTAATTCCTTTCAAGATGGCATGGCAGAGAATATGTTCTGCTCAACATATATTCCTTGTGTCACACCTTCTGGTCCCCACACATTCTAGCCAGTGAAATAAGTGGAAATGACATGTGTCACTGCATGGGCAAGGCATGTAAGAGCTGGTGTGAGCGCTCCATCCTTCTCTTCCCTGACCCTGGGATGGCAGTGCCACAAGACAGAAGGAGCCTGCTGTGCTGAGGTACAGAATGGAGGGTGTCAGTCCCCACTGATCATTTAGCGCTTTACAAGAGTAAAAAATATTTTGTTGTGCTAAATTACAGAAATGAGGTTTTTCTGTTGCTGCAGCTCATGGTTAATTACGCTGAGTAATGCAGACAGCCAACTAAGTTACATAGCAAAAGAAAGTCTATCTTAAAATTTCAGTATTCTGCCAAATGTAATTAACATTACTTTAAATGACTAGATATAAATCCACTTTAAAAATATTTTCCTGCTACTCTTCTTTTTTTTTTTTTAATGAGATGTTAAACTATACCTTAAAGTTAAGACATATCACGTGTAAAATCTGGCTGAAAAGAATTAAACTTGTCAATATAGGAAATACAAAGGCAAAATAAAGTGCTGAATCGGGTTTTAATACCAGTTACTTTTTCTACATATAACAATATCCCCCTGAAATGGCTATACCAGTCCACTGTCTGGACCTGTGAGCCCAGAGTTTTCTCCCCACCCTGGGGAATTCACTCTATTGACAAGAGCATAATGGAAATCCAAGCAAGCTACCTGGTACCAGCCACAGCTGACACTGCTACATCTCCTGATTTCTGCAACTCCTATATATATATATAAAACTTTTAGACATTTAGACATATATATCATATTTATATATATTTACTTACTGTAAATATATATTATATATATATTTACTATTACTGTCAGACGTAACTCTTTAAAGTTTACTAGCTTCAAATTATTTCCCTATCTACACATATAATATAATCCTTTCAATTAAGCCACAAATGCCATTTTGGGGAAGATCTGTGATGGACAATTTCAAACCCATGATGGTACATGTAGGGATGTCAGAATAAGCTTGTTTTGGAACATTCGGAAAAGAGTTAGAGTTGGTGTCAATTTTAGAGGAAATACTATTCACCACGCAGGGCTGTGCACAGCAATAATTATGTTGCAAACTGAAAGCATGATTACTTTGTGTTTCAGCCAGAATAGTCTCAGCCAATTGTAGGGTGAATTCCCTGAGCTCCAGAATGTCTGAATTTTAAATTAGTACTGAAAAAAACTTTTAGACATTTAGAATAGATTTTCATAGATGTTTAGACTTTTAAATGCTGCCAAGACTTTCTAAATAATGGATTAAGCCAGGCAATTCCCAATTGCTATTGCAGAATGACTATGCAAGGCAAAGCTACCCACATCTCTGAGATGTTCAAGAATTTTGTCTTTTTAATGTTCCTCTGAAGTACATTTCCTTCCATTAAAAATCTGTACTTGGAAGTAATTTCATTAATAACTCACAGAACTTGTGTTAACTAGATGGTTGGCAGATTACTTGTGCTTCATTTAAGGGTCTGACTGAATATTTGTCAATTTGGAATATTTTTTAATTAAAAAAAATTAAAAATCAAAATACACTCGGGACCTTCCTAGATTCACTTTATCTTGTAGTTTTCCCTGTCCCTGATTTTTTATATTCATTTACTTATTTTTCCCCTATTTTACTGTACTGTGTTTTCCTATAAACAGCCTCAAATCCTCTGTTAACATCATAGATTACCAAATGGAAGAGATAAAACATCACAAGTGGTCAACAGAATGTTTAAACATTTTAACATGTGCTTCGTAAAGCAATTCCTTCCTGACCCCTTTAGGAGTTGCGAAGGTTCATAAGGTCTCCTCCAGCATGGGAACCTGACAGAACCTCATATAAATGTTTCTTGCCCAAATAACAACTTAGAAGGAACAACACATAAGGACCCAGTTTCGTTTTCTTTGGCTGAAGGTTGCTAAAGCAGGCGAGTAAAACAAAACTGCTTAATAAACAGTGGTTACTATGATCATTTTCATCATTATAGTCATTCTGGACAATCCCCTGCCTCCCAAGACTGACAAAGACTCCTGGAACAGAATGGCCAAGAGGCAAAGCCAACACTAGAGAGGTGATGGAGGTAGTACCCAGAGCAGAAAGCGACTTGAACCCTAGATGGAAATTCAGTTGCATAAAACCTATCACAAATTCCTACTCCGTCCTCCTCAACTCCAATTCACTTCTCTTCCAACCTGAGGCTACCTATCATTTCTTTAGGGAGGGCTTCCAGACCTTCTGGGTTAGGATAAATTTCCATGCTATGTACTCCCTGAAAATCTTGTATTGTTCTTTTTGTGATATTCAAATTTTCACTCAAAATATCATTATTGAGCACCTACCTAATACATGCTGGCTCTGTTCTAGGTAATGCAAACACAACATCAACAGAGTTTGGCTCCTTTTCCTGAAGTTCCAATCTCAGTTAACGATTTCACCATTCACCCTGATACCCTAAGTTGGAAGTCTCAGAATAAGTCCTGACTCCTTTCTTTCCTTCACTCCTCCCACTATATGAATCACTAAAAAGTCTTGCCTATTCTGGCCTCTGGATTTTCTCTTGACTCTAGCTTTTCTGGATCCTGCCCACCGCTTCCTAGGGCAGCTGTCATCCCCTCCCCCAGGAAACAGTCCCACAGCCTCCATCTGCTCTTCCAGTCCTCTCATCCCAACCTACGTACCTACAGCTGCAGCTCCTAAAATGAAACCAGATCACACTGCTCTCTTGCCTCAAACGTGTCTAGGGTCTTCCCGACATTTTCGGTGATTTGACACTTGTTGACCTTTGATGCTCAACTCCCCTATCCTCCTGCAGGAACCCTGTGCTTCTGTGAGGTTAAACGATTTGCAGGTTTCCGCTTAGGTTCGACTCCACGCCCACAGTGACTCCTACCATGGCTCTTGGCACCTAGTATATGCTTTAAAAACAACTGTTGATTAGAAGAATGCACAAATAAAGATAATCATGGTCATACATATACTGGGCCTCTGCTTGAAATGTCCTTTATCTCCTGTTGTCAATGTTTTCATCAGATTTATATCCCAAATGCCCAGCACATTTGTAACCTAGGATATGCTCAATAATACCTGCTGAATAAATGGATGGACAAAATGATTGATGGGCAAATCCTCTATCTTAGTCTAGCAAAGAAGGTAAAGAACAAAGGTTTTCTCCTACTCTGATGTCCAAAATCTTGTGCTAGTTTCCTTTATGAAGGTCTGGAGTGGTAAAATCAGAATAACCTATCAGAGTGACTCAAAAGTGGAAACATGCCCTTCTTGTTTCACTTTGCTTTTAATTCAGCCAATATTGCTTGAGGTAGCATAAAGGGAGGCCCATGTAATGGAAACAGAATTGCCCTGGGAGTCAAAGGGCCTGGAGTAAATTCCACTCCTGGCTTTGCTTCTGGGTGTCCTAGATTCAACCATGTCAGAAGGCAGCCTGCCCCTCGCTCCTCTGCTCAGCAGAAGCTGGAAATCCCTTTTTTGCTTAAGTTGGGTTTCTGACCCTTGAAACTGAAAGAATGCTGATAGACCAGTCAGTCCCATTTCCGCAAGTGGTTGTGTTATGTGTGGGGAGCCAAGGAATACTACTGATGATAGCAGAGCATTTGGCTAAAGCCTCTTATGATATACTCAGGAAAGAGAAGTGAAGACATGATGGCTCACTTACGTACACCTGAAACTTGTTGAACTAATATATGCTAAAAGTTTTGATTAATGGATGGTGTTCTAGTCTGCTAGCTGCTGGAATGCAACATACCAGAGACAGATTGGCTTTCAGTAATAGGGGATTTATTTCATTAGTTCTTCAGAGGAAAGGCAGCTAACTTTCAACTGAGGTTTTCTCTTACGTGGTAAGGCACAGGGTAATCTCTGCTGGCCTTCTCTCTAAGCCTCTGGGTTCCAACAACAACAACTTTCCCGGGGCGGGGGATTCCTTTCTGTATCTCCAAAGGCCTGGGCTGAGCTGCAAGTGCTGAGATGAGGTATGCTGAGCTATTTGGCCTGTGCTACGTTGAGCTCTCTCATTTAAGTACAAGCCAATTAACTCAAACATCATTCATTGCAGCAGGCATGCCTCCTAGCTGACTGCAGATGTAATCAGCAACAGATGAGGTTCACATGCCACTGGCTCATATCCACAGCAAAAGAACTAAGCACCTTCACCTGGCCAAGTTGACACCTGAATCTAACTACCACAGATGCCCACACATGGAGACAGGCTTCTGGCCTGCCCCTGTTCTATTCAGTATCCTTAGAAGTCACTTGGAGATACAAAGAGTGTATTTATCAGATTTTGGAGTTTTCACCAAGCTGAAAGGAACGGTTAGTGTCATAGATGCTTGAATCAAGATTCAGTGGTGCAAAATTAAGAGGACGAGCTTAATAAGGGAGGCAAAGCAAAGGCCCATTTAGGACGCAGGTCTCTGAAATGGCCCTTGGCCCTACATTTCTTCAACTTTACCTAGTCTAGGAAATGACTTTCCTATTCTTCTTTTCGGCTTATACGACTTGTTATGAGGTTTCTTGTCACATTGAGTATTTCTATTATACTTTATAGATGGGGCATTGTTTCCTAATTTTAACTGTTCTAGAGTTATTTGGGAAAGTTGACTGATTAATTAGCTTTTTGATTGATTATTTCATTTTTAAGAGCCTTGAGACCTATAGGCAGGTACACCTAAAAATTAAAATGTATTAACATTAACAAAATGAAATCAACATGATTTTGTGTAGCTGCATGATTTATCTTTATTTGGAAGGTTACTTAAATGTAATTTACAGGCACTTTCTAGCCAGTTCAACTGCTTCCTTCTCCTCATTTTCACCTGCGGGAAAATTTCTGGGAGTTCTTAAATCCCTTCTCATCTGGAAAATTTTCTTCTTGGGTTCTATTACTCGTTCTTGTTACTGCTTAGTCCCCCCTAAGCTTTCTTCCTGTTTGCTCATTTTGACTGAGAGCCTGCACCTCCTTGCTTTCATTTTCCCCACTGTCTACAGAGTATAAGAACTCCAGTCCCCTCTCTGAGCTCAGGAGAGGTGTGGAGATGGCAACTCTCGCTAGTCCTGATGGAGAGGGAAAGGGAGAGAGAGAGGAAGAGGGAGACGGAAAAGGGAGAGAGGAAAGTCAGATACGATCCTGGACTTGACTGCGGGCTCCAACTCTGCTTCTCAGGAGAGCACTGCCCAGAGAGAAGGGTGGTGGACTTCTGCTACCGTTAACAAGCTGTAGTTCATTTCTCAATAGGTTACTACTTTTGTGAGTTTAGCATCGCTGATGGTCAATCCCAGGAAGGAGGACAGGAGAGTGGTAGGATTTTGGAACCCTTCTACGACATACATAGGCAAGCTGATGATTTTGTATAATCATTCCCTTATCTGCTCATTCAGCAAACACTGATACATGTGCTACATCCTCTACTGGGCAGAGGGATACGAAGATGAAGATGATGACAAGGCTCTGCCCTCACACAGCTCAAATCCGTTCACTCATTCACCAGGGATTACATGCCTGTGACATGCAAGGACTGCACTCATTGCTCTACGAACCCCAGGTAGCTTCAAGAGTAGGAGGAAAGACAGGTGGTACCGTAGTGAAAGAAAGTTTCAAGCAGTCTGAGGTGTGAAGGGGGAAAAACTGCTTCAGGTACACAGCTTCTGAAAGAAAGGTAGACAGGCTGGTGTCACTGCAGGCAGAAGGCACAGGGGCCAAGATTTCCACTCTTATATAAATTACCACAGAGTCACCAAATTTTTTTAAGTTGCTTTTTTTTCTCTTAAATGATGTAAAATCTCCATTTAAAGAAAACAGGGCAAAGTAAAAACAAACACAAAATAACCCCTGAACCTCCCCTTTAAAACGAGCGTCCTTGCCCTCTACATAGATTGCAATCTCTTCATCCCTAACCCAATATGACAAGCAGGCCTCACAAAATGTAAAGCTAAAATCATAGTCGACACAACCATACAGAGCTCCAGATGAATTCAAGAAACAAAACTGGGAGAGAGCATGTATTTTGAGTGAAAAGGAAATAAACTAAAGCTACATGTGTATATATGTATATATATGTGTGTGTGTATATATATAGATATAAACACAAAGAAATATACATATGGTATATGTTGGTATATATATAGAGAGATATTGTATTGTGGAAAACGCTCTTTGCAGTAACCTGTTTTTAAAAAACAGTAAAGTACAGCAGGTACTCACATAAAAAAACCACCCACCGTCTGAGAAGACAGTCCTGAAAAATCAAAAGCATTTGCTCTGCCTACTCTCGCTCTGCTCCTTTCTCTCCAGTTCCAGTGTCAAGTTTGACGTCTTATCCACCTGACATCTTTTTCTCACTCATCACCTATGCCCTGGAAAAGTAAGTCACCTAGAAGTTACCAGCACCTCTTGCCTTCTCTTTAATAAGCTGCTATCCTGGCACCATGCCCTCCTCTCTGCTCCTCGTTTTCAGAGCTGCATTGAAATATAAAAGCTCAAGCAATTGTCTTCTTTCACCACCAGCTCCTTTCCCTACTATGCTCACTGAATTTCACCCTGATGCTTTCCTCAAGCCCATAATGTAAGCCAGGAAACACGTGTCAGACTGGGGTGCCATGCCAAGGACTGCTGGGGTCAGTGGATTTGGGTGCTACTGATGTGGACATCAGGGAGAAAGTGCCACTGCCATTTTGATTGGGTGCGATGAAATCTTGATCATGGTGTGACCATTTTATACCTAATGATCATTTCTATTCCCTTGGAAGAAAAATGTTTCTTTGTATTCCTTCTATCAAGGATTGGCAAACTGGTCCTGGGGCCAAATCTGGCCTTGCGTGTCCATCTGTAGAGACTCTTCCACTAGACGAACTCCCCTGCAGGAGGAGATGTAAGTGCCCTGATTGGAGGTGATCTCTCTTGGTCCATATTTCTGGATGGGAAAGCATAAATGAAAGTACTAAAAATGAACAGCTGAAAGAAGAGATGACGGGTAAATGCTTCAAACTCAGCTTCAGCTATTACAAGTTATTAAAAGAGGAGCTAAACTTCTTCAGCCTTTTCAAAACAAAACCAAGGTGCTTTTTTTGTGAACAGGTGCAACAATGGGTGGGAGAATGGGCTTTTGAATGTGAAAATGTATGTTCCCAGATAAATGCGGCTAGTGGATCACTCTCCACAACGGGAAACTAGTCAGCCTTGGTGGGCTTTAACTAATCACTATTATCAGCCACAATGCTAACGTGTTAGGTGCCATCTGTTTTTCGCTGTCACATCTCAAAGCCTCTGACTTTGAACACCTGTGTGCACTGCATTCACAGAGAAGGCAGGCGGCAGAAAGGGGTTGGAGAGGTGAGGTATCTGTGTGAATCGGCTTTTAAGGAAGATCTGAAACTCGAAGCAGCGGTGGGCACGCACTCAAAAGTGTAAAACTGGAAACAAGTAATCCTGTGTTGAACAATCAAAGCCATTTATAGTAGACACAGATCCAGGAAGGGGGGGGGGGGCATCTTTAAATGTATAGTTAGCCTTTTAGCCTCTCTCTGTGGAAAACTCTAGATTGCCTGGAGCAACAGCAAAGATGTATTATTACAGTCAGATTTTCCCTGCTATGTTATTGTTTGTGAACTTTCAGAGTGATTTTTCCATCTAGCTGTTTTCACAAATGTCAAAATGATCAACTGCTGCAGCAGATGGCTTTTCTCATGAGTAGCCATGTCTATTTGCCAAATCTGCTGTGTCTTCCCCCAAATAGGTCTTTCCCCGGTCCAAAGCATCATTAGCATTGTCATGAACAAATTTCAATTGTTCTAGGCAGCCATTTGTAAATGGTAGTCTTCAGAGACTTGATAAATACTGGAAACCTTCAGGGAGGAGTAGTGGCTACTAGAGACAAGCCAGTGAACCTTACTCACTGAGCCCAACAAAACCATGGTGAGGTGGCTCAGAGTCCTAAACAGAGAGTGATGTGGTTGTTAAGATGTTGACAGAGTAGAAACACACTGCCCCACCCCTACTCTCTCCCTGAGTAAAAAAAATAATAATAAATTTTAAAACCAACAACAAAAACCTATACCCAGCATTTTTTTAACAGGGTGTATTTTTCAACATGGTCTTGGTATTTTTATTTTTATCATGAGATTGCCTGCAATCTTTTCAGTAGCTGCATTTTGTGCAACCAGAAATTACTGACACTTTAATGGACTCTTCTCTGAAGTCTGGTACTCTCTTGAATTTTGAAAGCGTCTTTTCTCAGGCGCTGAGGTATCTGGTAATCTCAGAGCAAATTTTCCCAAATAGAGAATATTCTCCATATTTTTATTGGAATGTATAAATATTTCAGTCCCAATATTTTCAAAGGAACTGTTTTTTTCACTGCCATTTAACAAGACCAAGGTCTTCATATAAATTATCTCTATTTATTATTCCTTTGAACATTTTATGAAATTTGAATGATCAAATATTGTAGGCTTTCTCAATTTCATTCCAATCTGCCACAGAATAAAAATTTATCCACTTAAATATATGTTTGATTGAAAAATTCTTTCTACAAGTAGAGTTATTCTAAATCAACATTATAGAGTTTCAAAATTAAATTTTGTGTACCAGAGCCCTCATCAAGTTATTTGTTGAATCTCCCCTTTGCTTTTGTGGGGCTATAGCACAATGTCTTCTAGTTTGCAGACTTTACTTTTAATAATTGAAATTCTCTAGAAGCTTCAAATGTTGAAACTACTGGTGCTCCATTAATTGAGTACTTTAAGATTTCTGACTGATTTTGGATAAAGGTGCAGCAAAAATTTAAAGGACTCATACATTCAATAGCATTGTTGGACAGTTAGGGTGAGATATAAAGAAGTTTTTTAAAGGTTGACATGTTTCTAAAATTCCTTTGATGATAGGTGACAAAGAGAGGAAATATGTTACCACATGAAGGCATATATTTTTGTATTTAATGTCAGCCTTGTCACAAAAATTTTATGATTCAGTATCTTTATAAATTTCTGAAATTCTAACTAGAAACTGTTGAATATTAGTATTATTAATATTATAATAAACAATATAATTATAATACAATATAAATATATAATAATATAGTATTATTACTTATCATTGATATTAGCATTATTTATGTTCATATTATTAATATTCTACCAATATTAATATTGGCTTGTGTGAATTATCAGTTTTCTATGTATATAAGCACAAACTATCCCAAGTATAATTCTGTTTCATTTTCTTCATTAGTGTGCTGGCTTGAAAGGAAGTATGCCCCCTAAGAAAAGCCATGTTTAAATATAAATCCCATTTCATAAAGGTAGAATAATCTCTATTCAATACTGTATGTTTGAAACTGTAATGAGATCATCTGCCTGGTTGATGTGATTTAGTCAAGAGTGTTGTTAAACTTGGATTAGGTGACGACATGTCTCCACCCATTTAAGTGGGTCTTGATTAGTTTCTGAAGTCCTATAAAAGAGGAAACATTTTGGAGAGAGAGATTCAGAGAGAGAGAGCAGAACTATGTGACCACGAGATGCAGAGTCTACCAGCCAGCGACCTTTGGAGATGAAGAAGGAAAATGCCTCCTGGGGAGCTTCAGGAAACATGGAAGCCAGGAGAGAAAACTAGCAGATGATGCTGTGTTCGCCATGTGCCCTTCCAGCTGAGAGAGAAGCCCTGACTGTGTTTGCCACGTGCCTTCTCATTTGAGAGAGAAACCCTGAACTTCATCGGCCTTCTTGAACCAAGGTATCTTTCCCCAGATGCCTTTGATTGGACATTTCTATAGACTTGTTTTAATTGGGACATTTTCTCAGCCTTAGAACTGTAAACAAGCAACTCATTAAATTCCCTTTGTTAAAAGCCATTCCGTTTCTGGTATATTGCATTCCGGCAGCTAGTAAACTAGAACAATTAGTAAGAGTACCGTTTCCACTAAAACACTGTGCTCCACAAAAATATTCATTATATTATCAATGTAAAATAAAATAATTTGATTGTAAATGTTAAACTTCCGTATTTACAATTACAAATGCAATATTGTCAGACATATTAAACACAATGGAATGGAATTCCAAAAGCTTGCTTTAGAGTTCACAAACCTGACGAAAAAACTTAATAATTATTAAAATGAATATAACTGGTTTTCTATATTAAATGTCTGATGAGATGTAGTGATAAAAAATGGGCATGTATGGCTTAACTCTTTGCAAAGTATAGCTATTGTTACACTTTTTACATGTGCACAAGAAAACATGAAATCTAAAATGAGTGAAATCAAGTTAGAACAATATTACTTGATCTAAATGAAAAGTCATTCTTCACAAAACATTTCACAAAATATGTAAAAATATTTTCTGTAACTGCATGTTAAACTGCCACATCTGAATTTTTTAGATGCCAATGCTACTTTAGCAGAAGTATTTATTTTGGCTTTCTCATGGCCAGTGACATCACAATGACCTTCATGTG
>PVIY010030333.1:0-31084 GCA_004026745.1 Myrmecophaga tridactyla | reverse complement strand
TGAACCCAGGTCTCTGACATGGCAGGTGAGAACTCTGCCAGTGAGCCACCATGGCCTGCTATGCTGGTTGGAAAGGATGTATGTCCCCTAGAAAAGTCATGTTTTAATCAAAATCCCATTTTGTAAAGGCAGAATAATCCCTATTCAATATTGTACGTTTGAAACTATAATCAGATCACCTCCCTGGAGATGTGATTTAATCAAGAGTGGTTGTTAAACTGGATTAGGTGATGACATGCCTCCACCCATTTGGGTAGGTCTTAATAAGTTTCTGGAGTCCTATAAAAGAGGAAACATTTTAGAGAATGAAAGAGATTCGGAAAGAGCAGAGAATGTTACCGCACCATGAAGCAGAGAGTCCATGACCCAGCGACCTTTAGAGATGAAGAAGGAAAATGCCTCCCAGGGAGTTTCGTGAAACTGGAAGCCAGGAGAGAAAGCTAGCAGATGACGCCATGTTTGCCATGTGCCCTTCCAGCTGAGAGAGAAGCCCTGACTATGTTTGCCATATGCCTTCTCACTTCAGAGAGAGACCCTGAAATTCATCAGCCTTCTTGAACCAAGGTATCTTTCCCTGGATGGATGCCTTTGATTGGACATTTCTATAGACTTGTTTTAATTGGGACACTTTCTCAGCCTTAGAATTGTAAACTAGCAACTTATTAAATTCTCCCTTTTAAAAGCCATTCTGTTTCTGGTACTTTGTATTCCAGCAGCTAGCAAAATAGAACACCTGCCCTCTCATTAACTTTTAAGAGTTTAATGGGGTCCTAAGATCAAATACTTAGAGAAACCACTGTGTTAAGAGAACTTTCCTCTAGTTCTAGTGCATAAAGATTCTTTTAAAAAAATTTAGCTAATGTATGGTCTGTATTTTATTAAATGCTTTTCTGAATTTACTGGTATGTTCATATGTCTTTTCTCCTTCAACCTTTGAATGATGCTGATCAGCATTTATAAATTTTCTAATACTTCTATATCCTTACATCCCTGGGATAAACACTAGTTGGTTTTGGTGCATTTTTTAAAAACCATTCTTGGATTTGGTTTGCTTTTATTTTGTTATGACTTTTGTATCTATATTCAGGAGACAAAAAGCCTAATTTTCCTCTCTCATACTGTCTTTATCTGAATTTGGTATTAGAGGTTTTTTCTTTTTCTTTTTCTATTCATTCATTCATTCACTCATTTATTTATTTATTTATGTTGGTATTAGTGTTTATATTAGCCTTGTCCAAGAATAGCCTCTATTTTTTATTCTCTGAAAAAATTTGTATAAGACTGGAATGATGTGCTTCTTGGGAATTTGATAGAAATTTTGTGAAAAATTGTCGGAAACTGGTGTTTTCATTGTGAAAAGGTTTTTAACTTCTGCTTCAATTTCTTTAAAATTATACAAATATTCAGACTTTCTATTTATACTTTGTTAAGTTTTAAGTGTTATTTTTCTAGAAATTTGTCCACTTTGGTTGTTTTCAAATTTATTTGGAACAAAGTTGACTATATTCTCATTTTTATTTTTTGGATACAACAGCTTTTTTAACAAAACTTTTAAAAATTGAAATGTAAACTCTGAAAGTGACATATAACTATATAGCCTGATGAATTATTACAAAGTGATTATCACTTTTTTGCTATCATTGAGGTCAAGAAATAGAATACTACCAAATTCTGGAAGCCTCTTTCTTTCCGTCCTCCAGACACTATCTCCTACCTGCTTCCTCAAAGGCAATAACTACCTGAGTTCTCTCTCCCCTACTGCATTAGTCTGAATAAAATCAGCCTTACCTGCCTGGTGCAATGTTTCTTTGATAGTAACCACCATGCTTACTTCCAAGACCAGGGATTTGTTTCTGAATATAAATTGAATCACATAATATTTATTATTTCGTATCTGGTTTCATTCATTCAACATTATATTTCTAAGATTTACTCATGTTATTATGTTTAGCAATACTTAATTTATATTCATTTGTGTGTATCATGTGTCATGATTTATTTAGCTATTCTATTGCTATTAGACATTTAGATTGCTTCCATTTTTGGCTAATATATATTATACTGCTCATTTCCATTGGTTGGATATTCAGAAGAAGAATTTCTGGGTCATAGGGTATGCATAAGTTCAACTTTAGTTAAATAATGCCAAACAGTTTTCCAAAGTGATTGTAATAGTTTACACTCCCCATCAGAAATATGAGTTCCAGTTGCTCAATATCTTTACCAAAACTTGACACTAATGGTTTAAATTTTTTTAGTCATTCTAACGGATGTATAGTGGTATCTCATTGTGGTTCTAATTTGCATTTCTCTGATTACTAATGAGTTAAAGCATCTTTTAATATGCTTATTAGTCATTTGAATACCTTTTTTGTCAAGTTTCTCTGAATCATCCATTTTACTATCTGTAGGGCTTTTTTATATATTTAGGATACAAGCCCTCTGACAGTTATATGTGTTATAAATATCTTCTCCCACCCCTTAATGATGGCTTTTGATAAAAAGAACATTTTAATCTTTAATGTGGTCCAATTTATCAGTTTTTCCTACTTAAGAAATCTTTCCCTAAATCAAGGGCATGAAAATATTCTCTCATGTTATCTCCTATAAGCTTTATTGTTTTACTTTTCACATTTATATCTGGAATCCATCTGAGAATTGATTTTTTTTTTTTTTGGGGGGGTGCATGGTCCAGGACTCAAACCCAGGTCTCCTGCATGGAAGGTGAGCATTCTACCATTGAGCCACCCATGCACCCAAGAATTGATTTTTTTAATAGTTTGAGATAGGAATTGGGTTTCAAGTTCTTCCCCACATGATCCAGTACTATTTATTGAAAAGATTATTCTTTTCTCACTGCTGGGTACTTAGTGAAATCTCACTTTGTGTATGCATATGTTGTGTTCTAGAAAATTTTCTTCAGTTATTTCAGTTGATGAATTCCTTACCTCCATTTTCTCTGGTCTCTATTTCTAGGACCACTTTTCTTCAAAAACTGGACTTTCAGGACTGTTCTTCTTAAGTTTATCTTTTTTCTCTTCTTTTTCATCTCTTTGCCTTTGCATTTTACTCTATTAGAAGGAAACTTTAAGTTTTTTTTTCTTCATTTTTGCCATGATCATATTTATAATATCCATGAGCTTTCTCTGTTCTCTGAATTTGTTTGTATAATGTCCAGTTATTTCATGGCAGTGATATATTTTTTATTTCCATGACAATAATAATTTTAAAAAGTTTTTCTCTTTGCATAGCTTCTATTTCCCCCAAATTGCCCTTTCATGCTTTTTTTTTTTTTTTTTTATTCTGGTCTATATCTTGTACAATATTCAATACCACTGAGACCATTTACTTCTTGAAACTATTCTACACTGATTTCGATAACTTGCTAGTTTTTTTCATTCTAATTTGCTAATTCCTTTATTGACCTCCTCTTTCATTATCTGTATATGCATGGATATATTCATTCAACAAACATTCCAGGTACCATGTTAGGTATTGGGACCCAGAAATTAGTAAGATATGGTTCCTGACTGGACTCCTCAGTTATCTTACTTTTCTCTACTATCTAGTCTCTCTTTATGGATAAGCAAGAACTGGAGCCCTGGCCACGATGCTGTATCCCAGAGAATTTTGGGGTGTGGAGTTGCCAAAACAATTTATCAATAGGGCATGGAGCAGTGTTAGAGGCAGAGTTGAAAAGAGAGTCCAAATTGAATCACCAATCCAAAGAGGATCAAGCAAAGTCTAGTATTAAAGGCATTCAGGGACTACAATGAGAAAAGATTTCAGGGAAATCTGGGCAAGGCCTGGCTCTGTTCCTGAGATGAAAAGCAGGCAACCAGCAGTTTTAGAAATCTCATTCCTGTTGTCTAAGTCTGTTTTGATGAAAAGTGAAGTTACGGAGAAAGGGGAAGGAAGATTTTCTAAGTGTTTAAAGATTCATCAGGGAATGGAAAGACGACTTTGAATATCATCTCTTAATGTCACTGACTCCAAAATTGTGATTTCTTCCTCAGTTCCAGATCTATATATCCGCTGTGAATCATAAATCTTTTCCTAAATGTCCAGCAAACACCTCATATTTAAATTAAATTTATGTTCCTAAATCCATTCTCCTCTGTGTTCCGTAAATGAATGGTAACATAATGAAATCCATCAATGTCATCTTAGCTAGACATTTTGGAATTCAGTTTTCTCACATCTTCCTCTTCTTCACTCCTCACTCAACCAACACACATCTGAATGTTGAGCCAAATCCATTTTACCTCTACAGTTTCTCAATTTTCCCCCCATTTTCATTACCATTGCCTGTTATAAGTGTCATTTATTAGAAACAGATTAAGAAAGGCCTATGTAATGCTAAGAAATCTGGGGTAGAAAGCGAAAATAAAAATGAGTTAAACAAAGGTATAGAAGTAGTAATTCCTGGAGAAGGTTGAGAATCACTTCTCAAGTTCAATGTGACAATTTCAGACAGATAATAAGATATTTGGTTGGGAGGTATAACAAGGGATGAAGTTTACTTCAGCAAAGTGGTCACGTAATGAGGGAACAGGGTTGTTATGTTGACAGTGGTAAAAAAGGTAAATGTAGGTCCTGAAAAGAAGTGGTCAGTTCAAGAAAAGACAAGAGAACTTGGAAGTAGGCAACAACTCTGGGAAAGGGCTAGGGAATGAAAGTAGGATAGCAAGTCATGGCCCAGTTGTTGGGTTAGAAAGCTATACTTCTCTCTGGTAGTGTAGACTTGGGGATAGTCGGGACAAAACTCAGATCCCCAATAGGTCTAAACTTAAGGAGGCTAGAGAAGTAGAACAGCTTCTTCATGTGGGATAAGAAGAAATAAGAGAAGCTATTCTTTGTTAGCATCACTCAAATAGAGAAATCTCAGTTACCATGTAAACACTAGAACTTTGGGCATACAGCAATAGTAGATTATTTCTGCTAGTAAGCAAGAGCTCCAGGAAGCCTGTCTGTCCAATTATCCTTGTTTCTGAGGAGTGTTGAGGTTGGTTATAGGACCTGATTGGCTCTGTTGGACAATTGGAAAGGGCAGCTCCTATAGCCCATGAATTGCAGTATTATACAGGGCATACAACTGTTTTCATTACCTCCTTCACACCTAGTTATCTTCCTCAATTAGAGGGGTAGTAAAAGTTATCCTTCTAAAATAAAAGTTACCTTCCAAAAATAGAAAGGTAGTACAGAGAAGCATAAAAAGCATGAGTTCTGAAGTCAGATGAATCTGGGTTATAAATAATTTCATTATATGTAAAATGGAAATAATTATAACACGTACTTCACAGGGTAGTTTTGAAGACTAAATGAATTAGCATATATAAAGTCCTTTGCAAGATGCCTGGCACATAACGGACCCTAACAAACAAAACCAAAAAAATGGCTCGTTTAACGACTCTTCTCCAAAATCTTTAATGATTCTCTATGATTAAGTCTTTACAACCTGGCTTCATTATAAAAGCAAGCTTTTATCTCAGACTTGTTTGTCTTTTCTACTAGATTATAAGATTCTTGAAGGCAGGAACCACGTCTATTTTATTCTCTCAACAACCAGCACAGTTCCTTGCACAGAGTAGGCAAAGTTCTTTACGTATAATAGATAAGCAATAAATACTTCTTGAATGAATGAACATAATCTATTTCTTCATTCATGTACCCCATTATACAGCTCATAAGTACAATGCTAAGAGACAATTCTGAGGACAACTCTGAAGCCATGTAGGATCCTGAAATCTAAATGGAATTCTCATATCCATTTCATTTCACTGAATGACATAAGCTATTTTGTGCTTTCTCTCACTCTTGAGTATTTCAGGCTCTTGGGAGTAGTGACTATATGGATAAATAAAACCCATAAACTATATCAATATATAACTAACATTCTCTGTCCTTTTCACCCAAACCTTTATGAGGTAGACAACACTTCAGCTTTAAGAAACCAAAAGTTAATACATAATTGTTTGGAAAGAATGAATGATTAGGGTTACGTGATTACAACTGCAAACATGTCCCAGCTTCTGAGCATGTGATAAACCAACAAAGTAGATTTTTAGTAACAAAAATGTTGAACAATTACCGTGCACTTGGTTGATTTCTGAGTTGGAGGACAGAATCTCATCTGCCAGTTTCTGTGCTGTAGGAAGAACTTCAGTGTGGTGTGCTGTGATTAAATATTGAATAAACTTTTGTAGCTGGTCCCTATTCATCTGGAAAAGGGTTTCTGAGATAGGAAGACGCAGTTTGACTTGGTCTGGTTTACGGATCCGGTAGAGTGAGAGTGCGACCACATGAGCACAGTAGAATATGTCCTTGTTACCACAGCCACAGGTCACGGAAGTGATTTTGCATCGATCAAAACTGATTGCAACTTTGTAAGTCATTGCCGGTTCAGAAGCAGTAGCCGACTCGGTTACTGTGCCACTCAGATGGAAGCCTAAGGAAACAAGGAAGAAAGTGTTTAGAGACTCAATAGTAAGATTTAAAGTACTTACTGGAGTCCATGGTGTCCTGAATTTATATACAAAATTTTCTTTGTTTGTACATATGTGTATTTTTGGGGGGTGGGGGTGGTTCATAGCTTTTACCTCAAAAGTCTCAAAAATGCTTATAGCTCCAAATAAGTTAAGAGCCTCTGTAATAGATTTTGAGCTCTAGGAAGTATCTTAAGATTAAACCACAAATAACATCAGTACAATCTAATTGTGTACAATCTAGGTGAGTGCTATACGTGGAAGAGAAACCTAAAGAATGTCATGAGGAAGGGCAAGAAGATGAACAAGGAAGATCAAGGACAATCTTTCTTCCACAAATCACATCCATATGGACTACTCAAAAGGCAAGAAACTTCATACGATAGGACAGAGGTTGGTGCAGAGAGACTATGTAGTGTTCTACCTGTACTCACTAGGCACATGGCACCAATAATTTTGAAATGTAGAGAGAATACAGTTTTAAGTTACAACTAAATTGAAAAAAAGTCAAATGGATGGTAATTTCATTCTATAATCTTGTTTATCTTTAATTTAAATATGATTTTTCTCTTTTGACAAGAATATGTATTCATCTAATTATTCAACAAAAGTTAAAGAAGACTATGCTGGTTGAAAGAATGCATGTACCCTAGAAAAGCCATGTTTTAATCCTAATCCCATGTTGTAAAGGCAGCCGTTTCTTAAAATCCCTATTCAGTACTGTATGTTTGAATCTGTAATTAGACCATCTCCCTGGAGATGTGACTCAATTAAGAGTGGTTGTTAAACTGGATTAGGTGGAGACATGTCTCCTCCCATTTGGGTGGGTCTTGATTAGTTTACTAGAACCCTATAAAAGAGAACAACAAGAGAGAAAGCCAGGAGATTCAGAGAGATCAGAGAATGCTGCAGCACCACAGCCAGCACTTTGGAGATGAAGAAGGAAAAGGCCTCCCAGGGAGCTTCATGAAACAGGAAGCTAGGAGAGAAAGCTAACAGATGATGCTATGTTCGCCATGTGCCCTTTGAGCCAGGAGAGAAACCCTGACTGTGTTTACCAAGTGCCTTCTCACTTGAGAGGGAAACCCTGAATTTCATTGGCCTTTGATTAGACATTTCTATAGACTTGTCTTAATTGAGACATTTTCTCGGCCTTAGAACTGTAAACTAGCAACTTATTAAATTCCCCCTTTTTAAAAGCCATTCCATTTCAGGTATATTGCATTCCGGCAGGCAACAAACTAGAACAAAGACCTTAAGTATCAGACACCACTAAGCCTACAGATGCTCACTGTTCTAGTTTGCTAGCTGCCGGAATGCAACACACCAGAGACAGATTGGCTTTTAATAAAAGGGGATTTATTTCATTAGTTCTTCAGAGGAAAGGCAGCTAACTTTCAACTGAGGTTCTTTCTTACGTGGGACAGCACAGGGTGATCTCTGCTGGCCTTCTCTCCAGGCCCCTGGGTTCCAACAACTTTTCTCGGGGTGATTTCTTTCTCCATCTCCAAAGGCCTGGGCTGGGCCGAGAGTGCTGAGATGAGGTATGCTGAGCTGCTTGAGCTGTGCTATATTGCACTCTCTCACTTAAGCACCAGCCAGTTAAGTCAAACATCATTCATTGCAGCAGGCATGCCTCCTAGCCGACTGCAGATGTAATCAGCAACAGATGAGGTTCACGTAACCATGGCTCATGTCCACAGTAACAGAACTAGGTGCCTTCACCTGGCCAAGTTGACAATTGAATCTAACTACCACACTAACAAAACAAAGTGGTGCTTAACAAATATTAAATGTCCCCCTCCTTGTTTTGTTTGAACCTAACAAAATGTTTAGAGCAAAAGTCAAAAAGTTATATTCAAATATGATTAAATAGAATAAAAACTTGAGAAGCAAGGAAGAAAACTTCAGAGTTGAGAAGCAGCTCCTCTCTAGATCTATACTCACCAAATATGACATAGCAGAGAAAATATTGCACTAGGAATTAGGAAGCCAGGATCTGCTATTTACTATGTAGTCTTGGGCCACTTATTTTCAACTCTGAGCCTCAGCTTCCTCCTCAGTAAAATGGGAGTAATAATAGTTCTCTGTCTATCTCACAAAAGTGTTGTGTAAAACTGTAAAATGTCCTTCAGATTTATTATTAACTTAGTTTTTGTTAATGGGCTTCCATGTCAAGTGAATGAGAACTTTCCCAAAGGCCAAGTTTTACCGCAATTGAAAACCAGGTGCTAAGGAAGTACATGCTTAATTTCCCTCAGGCCATTCAGGAGTATTTAGTATATTCTTGAGAAATGACTTAAGCCCTGGTGAAAAGAGACCTTACAGAAGGGCTACTTTAAAATTTAAAGTGTGATTCCAATACAGAAAAGCTTGGGTCCCAGGCTCCTTAGCCAAAAAGGTGGGTAGAAACATTTCTAATGTTTCAGTTCAATACTCTGGGACACTTGGCCTGCCGCACAGCCTCAGCCTAATTCTCTCATTCCCTTTCTGTATGAAAATGAACACAAATATTGGTTAGATTTGACAGAGGAACACTCATCAATGGGCATCTTATTAGGAATATAAGTCCCACGAGGAAACGGCTTTGTCTATCTATTGTTCATTACTATAAAAAAACAAAATCACTGTGGCTACAGAATGAAAGATTGGACTTCAGTTTATACACTTTTAAGATGAGGGGTTGGCAAAAATGACCTTAAGATTCATTCTAGTGCAGATATATAATGATTCTATATTGACTATTGCTGTATCGCTCCCAAGATTGGACACAGAACTTTAAATATTGTAGGTATTTAATAAATGTTGGCTGATGTTAAACAACAAAGCTCTTTTACTTAACCCATTACTCTTGGCTTGGGAATGCTTTCATTTAATGTCCAGTTCATCAGAATATCTTTTGCCCAATATCACCCTTCCTAAATTCTTTAGTGTGGCTGAAAGTTGGGT
Source organism: Myrmecophaga tridactyla (assembly GCA_004026745.1). Classification (NCBI taxonomy): domain Eukaryota; kingdom Metazoa; phylum Chordata; class Mammalia; order Pilosa; family Myrmecophagidae; genus Myrmecophaga; species Myrmecophaga tridactyla. The sequence continues at coordinate 21,650 of PVIY010030333.1, read as the reverse complement.
TTGTTCTAGTTAATCATATATATATATGTGATTATATATATATATGTATATATATATATATATATGTGGCCTGCCCGCCAATATATTATTTTTATCTTCCCTAGGACCACAGTACTTTTGGGATTTAAAAGTATATAATAGGGCAGACCACGGTGGCTCAGCAGGCAGAGTTCTCACTTGCCATGCCAGAGACCCAGGTTCGGTTCCCAGTGCCTGCCCATGCAAAAAAAAAAAAGGAAGTGTATAATGATAGCTAACCTTTTTGAGTGTCTCCTATGTGTTAGGTGCTGTTCTAAGTGCTTTACATACATTAACTTACTGTTCACAACAGTCCCATGAATTTGATAATAGGTGTGATGATGAGTTTTATGTGTCAATAAAGCTAAACTATAGTAATCAGTTATTCAATTAAACAGTAATCTAGGTGATACTCTGGAGGTATTTTATAGACGTGGTTAATATTTACAATCAGTTGACTTTAAGTAAAGGAGATCATCCTTGATAATGTGGGTGGGCCTCATCCAATCAGTTGAAATTACCTAATTGAAAAACAGGTTTCCCAGTTTTTTGCAAGAAACTCTGCTTCAGGACTGCAACATCAGCTCTCGCCTGAGAGTTTCCAGCCTGCCAGCCTGCCCTACAGATTTCAGATTTGCCAATCCCCACAACTGCGTAATTCTTTGAAATAAATTTTTTATTTTATAAGTACTGGTAAGTATTTACAACAGTATATACCCCAGCATATTGACTTATGTGATTGTGGAGGAATCAAAAGCACAGAGAGGTTTAAGTAACTTGCTCAGGATCACTCTGCTAATAAGTGGAAAAGCTAGGATTCAAATTCAGGAAATCTGGCTCTAAACTCTTAATTGCTAAATTATACTGCATCTGTATAATATTATATTGAATGGCAATCGATACTACATTTAACTAATCAAATTATAAACTATAAACTCAATACAAAGAGGAACATTATTAGAAAATGACCTTTAGGTTTACTTAAGTTCCAAAATTTCAGTTTTTATGGCACTGGTAACAGTTTGAACCCTCTAGGTTAATCTGGAATTAGAGTCAAAGTATCAAGTAGTAATTCTGATTCCAGCTATCTCCATAGCAGGTCAATTTTGTAAAAACTGAGAAACTTTGTGCAAAATACTTTTCAAACGCTAGTTAAACAGGGCTTTGGCTAAGGCCCATGATGCTCTTGGAAACATATTCATTAGAGCTGGGTAAATGTTTGGGCTTCCTCAGCTGTATTAACACTGGTACATCTCATGCTCTAAGCCTAGGCGCATCTGAAAGGTGAAGCCCCTGAGTAGTACGGTAGAAGTCTTCTTGCTAGGAATTCCTTTTTCCCATTATATCTCTTAGAATGTAAACTGAAAGTCAGTTACAAATATTTGTACTGTTTGCTTTACTGTAACCTAGCAACATTTTTAAAAAGTGTAATTACTCCTGGGTATAAAAGCTATATAGAATAGTTTCAATGCAGTGTTTCTTTCTCATTGCAAATATAACTGCCATAAACATATCCATCAATAATCTGCGGATTTAAGCAAACATGAAATGTAGAAGCCTGATTTTTAAAAATCCTTATTGAATCCAGCATATATCTCTTGTATACCCATGGCAAACTCTGAGTTTTCACTTTTTAACTCTTTTATTTGGAAATTTTCAAGCATAAAAAAGAAAACGATATAATGAATCCCCAGATATCTATTTCTCAGTTTCAACAATTATCAACACAAGGATAAGCTTGTTTAATCTTCACTCCTTCCAAATTCCTTCCTTACAGGATCCCGCCCCTCAAAGGATTATATTGAAACAAATCCCAGACATCATTTCATTGGCATCTTGTTTAGTATCTCTAAAAGATAAGAACTTAAAATTAGTAATTCCTTAATATAAAATGTCCAGTATTTAGATTTCCACGATAGACTTTTTATTTTGTTCAAACAGGTTTGATCAAATCAGTATGCAAACAAAGTCCACACATTGTAGTTAGTTGACACGTCTCTTAGGTCTCTTTATTTTAGGTTTTAAGTATCTCTTTGCAAAGATAATCTTATTTACATGATACAGAATCATTTTACATTCTTAAATCTGACACTCACAAATGCTTTATTTTAGTAAATCATAAAAGAAAAAAAAGGAAACTATTCAGAAATGTTCTTCATTAACCTGTCTTACTATAGCTGGAAGAACTTGGAACACATGGAAACTGCCACTTCCAACAAAAGCAGTAGCTGTAGAAACTTTTGATAGGGTTTAACTGTAGAGAAACTGAAACTGCTTGAACTGTGCTTTTCTTTTTACAGAAAACATTTAAATAGGAAAAGACAATGATTCTTAATTGAATAAAGACAATTGAAAATAAAGGTCAGTGGTCTAAGTGGTGAGAAACAAGTTCCTGGCTGGCACCAGGGGCAGGGTGCATTCAGCATGATCAAGCCAAGCCACTGATTTCTATCCTGGAGCAGTGGCTGTGGTACAGATGTGGTTCTACAGAAGGGTAGGGTCCCCACTCATGGCCTGTCCTAAAACAACAAAGTTCATCTGGCAGGATAAGGGCCATCCTGAGTGGGTGGAAGGGAGGATGTTGCGTCTTGACAAAGAAAGAAGGAAGGGGATCGTCTTCCGGGAACCCCTGGATTTCACCTGTGCTTCTCCCATACCCCAGAGTGCCCATCTTCAGGCTGCTTGGACCCCTGGGAATTAAAAACCCCAAGAGGAGCAACTTTGGCCGTGGCAAAGTCTGTGGCGAAGAGAACAGTGGTGGGAGGTATGCAGAGTACAGATTGCCAGAGCAGCCTCCTGTCAGGAAAGATTCATTCCAGATGCCAGACATGTGTTGAGAGGGAAATCAAACAATCAAATAAATTATTTCCATGCAGCTTAAGGCTTCCTTTTTAAGCTTTAAGTATGGCCTTTAATTCTTTAACTAAGATCTCCACCACATTCAATCCCAAATTAGAGTTTTAGGACTGACACAAGTGCCTGCCTGTCTTCCTCTACCCCAAGGCAGAAGAGGCTGAGTGACTTAACCTTAGACAGGAAACGTTTATCAACCCCTGAGACACTGACAGCTTTATACCCTGGGTCGCCCAGTAACCCCTTTTCAGGGAGATGTCTTGTAACGTGATTTTGCTGTTGCCAAGGCAGTACAGACGGTTGCTATAGGTATGGTCCTGCACTGCTATTCTGGAATCCTCCTGGCTTTGAGGAGTCCTGGCCTAGTTTCCACAGGGCTATTTTCCAGTGCTAGTGCTGGTGACACCATTCATTGCCCCTCCATGTCAATCTTATTCTTGGCAAAGCTTAGGATCAGGCTCTGTTGCCGTCTCTTGAGTGTATTTGGAACCTTGATGTGAATGTAGTTATCTTTGTAGCTATGGCTGTTAATCCTACTCACCTGAATCCTCTGGTCTGTCTGAATCCTGGGGGGTGGGGGATCATCACATTGATTGTTTCGTACAGGCTCTGGGCTCTGGCCATCCCACTGAGAATAGCTTGGGCAATAGAAGAAAGAGGTCTGAGTGGATGTCAGTGTGTCTCTCCTGAACTTGGGGCTCTTTTCTACACACTGAATGTGGTGAAAATTTTTCTCTTTCCAACAGGCATTGTGACAGTCTGGCCATTCTCCACTCTGCCAGGCACTGGGATCACCACTGTCTTCTTTTGCTTATCTGTCCTGTCCCCTATGCATATCACTCAGGGAGATGTGATGATGGAGTCTCGGCCACCACATCTCTGACAGGCAGAATATATCACAAAAGGGCCTGTATTTATGGTTTCCATCCAGGAAATGCCACAGTAGTGGCAGTGCTGCACCTTTGTGTGCCAGGTTTGTTCCCTCAGCCATCGCACTGTTCTCAGGTATCAGTGATGTTCACCGTGAACTTCTTGTTGACTTCCTCGGCAGACTGAATGAATGAATGTTAATGCTACGATGAACTCCCAAGGCTAAATCAAATATACTCTGGAAGTCTCCAAAAGATGATGATGATGATGATGATGATAACTCCCCAAAGATCTTCCTGAAGACTCCTCAGGGTTAACAATGGGCCTTCCCTGACTCTAGTAGCTGTGCCAAGAGCTGCCAACCCCAGAGTCAAAGCCAGAATAGTTATAAGCATCACACTGCTTTCTCTTCACTTCATCACTCAGCACCTCATAGGCTTCTGCAGCTGGGATCATTTCTCCTTGGCTTTGGGGTCATCCTTATTTGTGTCTGGATGACATTTATTGGCAAGCTGGTAACAAGTAGGCTTTTTTGGATCTCTTTCTGGCTGGCATACAGGACACTCCTAATATTTTGTAATAATCCTCTTTAGCCGAAAGCGGCACTTATGTGAAAGGTGGCAGTACAAGCAAAAGGGTAACTTTTCACTCCCATGAGGCTGATACCGGGTCTCAAGGTCGGCAGCATCCCTGGGTCTCAAGCTCCCAGGGGAGATGCATAGGTGGTAACCGTGAGCTTGTAGCCAAGTGACACCCGTCATGCCCTTCCTGGGCAACTGGACCCTGCTCCCTGCTGTAGTTGACAGCCAGGAGATCCCCACAGCCAACAAAACCAGCATTAGGAGCACTGTGCCACCATCTTGACCCAGGGACATCTAAGGTCTCTTAATCTATAAGTTCCTCTCTTGCTCCCATCTTCTAATTATTTACTGAAGTATAATAGTTGGCTCTTAAGAGATTTGATTAGATCAGTTTTTTTGTAAAAATACTTCACATTTACTTTCTATATATCTTCTACTGCATACGATTAGCAAAAACAACACCTGACTGTCTCTCTTTTGATGCTTTTAAGATGGATCAGTGGGTTCAAGTGTTGTTGGCCAGATCCATCCATTATAAAGCTCCTTGTCAGTTTTTCACCTAATTATGAGCTGTCACTGATAATCATTGCCTAGATCTATTACTTCAGAAAGGGTGGCTTTATTTTCCACTTATAATTTTGACTCTCTCATATTCTCTAATTCTTAATACCTTCATCTGTAAAAAAGGGAAAAGAAAAATGTAAAGCAGCTAGTTCAGGGCCTGGCACATGGTGGGCTCTTAATTTAAAGAGTGAAAGAAACAATGGTAAAAACTGCTTAGAACTCATGGAAAAACAACTTCATGCACAAAGTTTTCCTGAATGTGATGATCCTACATATTTTCCTAAAATACAAAAATAAAACACAATTTATGAGGTCATCCTGCTTATCAAATATTCAAATTCCAAAGAACAATGGGCATTTTAAAAAGTCTCATTTATCAGTTGTAGGTCTTGAAACAATAAGATAATGGATGGATTGGGGGCAGGAGGAGTAGGCAGATATACAGGGAAGTAACACAAAACTATTTGCTTCATAGTGGCTCCAACAGGCCATAAAGGTCAAATGTCCATATTTCCTTCATCCTAAAGCATCTTTTTGATAGAGACCTGGTTTTCTGAAGAAAATAGTCAGGCAGTCAGGCAGATGCTCCTCTTGTGGCCCCATCACTAAATACACAAGCAAAACAAAACAAAATAGAACAAAATACTCTAGTGCTTTAACAGTGAGCAGACTCTGAACAATGCACCAAAATACTCTCAAGGAGTTCTTATTTAGTTTTTAAAAAAAATATTTTTATTGAGAAATTTTCACACACATATACTAGATACATGGTACACAATTAATGGCTCACAATGTCACCACATGGTTGTGTATTCATTACCACGATCATCTTTTAGAACATCTGTATCACTCCAGAAAAAAGAAACAAAACGAAAAAAGGAAAAACTGATACATATCACACATCCTACCCCTCCTTCTCATCAAGCACCAATATTTCCATCTACCTAGTTTATTTTATGCTTTGTTCCCCCTATTTATTTTTTATCCATATTTTTTAACTCATCTGTCCATACCCTGGACAAAAGAAGCATCAGACACAAGTCTTCCACAGTCACGGAGTCATATTGTAAGTGCTAAATCTTTATACAATCATCTTCAAGAATCAAGGCTATTGGAACACAGCCCAACAGCCCCAGGTACTTCCCTCCAGCCACTCTAATACATCATAAATTAAAAAGGGGTATCTATATAATAAATAAGAATAACCTTCAGGATAACCTCTTGACTCTGTTTGAAATCTCTCAGCTACAGAAACTTTACTTTTTCAGATTTCTCTCCTCCCTCCACTGGCCAAGAAGGACTTCTCAATGCCCTGATGCCAGGTCCTGCCCGGCTCATCCCAGGTTGCCAGGGAGACACACACCCCTGGCAGTCATGTCCCACACAGCAGGGAAGGTAACGAGTCCACCTGCTGAGTCAGCCCAGAGAGAGAGATCACATCTGAGCAACAAAAGAGGTTCTCTGGGGGCAACTCCTAGGCCTAAATTTTAGGTAGGCTCAGTCTATCCTCCTCAGTAATAAGTTTTATAGGGGCAAACCCCAAAGATCGAGGGCTCAGCCCAATGATTTGGTTGTCCCCATTACTGGTGAGAACATCAGAAATTCTCCAAATGGGGAAGTTGAATATTTCATTCTTTCTCCCCATTCCCCCAAGAGGACCTTGCAAATACTTCTTTATTCACTGCCCAAATTACTCTGGAATTTATCGAGGCATCATAGTAACCTGGACAAACCAAGAAAATCTCATGCTCTATTTAAGATTTCATGTACTTACTATTCAACTAAACTGACCATATAAGTTAAATTAGGAAATGCACTACCCAAAATATAAACTTTGCACCCAATAAACATCTCTTCCCTTAGTCTCACACAGAAGTTGAAGTTTTAAAATATGGATGATATCATCCTTTAACCTGTATTCTGATACGCCTTAATCCTACCCAGATCAGCTTCATCCATATCTCTACTTGTAGTAATCACCTCTTCAACTTTATAAACAGTTCCAGTATGGGTTACTGTGGACTTTTATAGCTTCAGAGTTCTAACTCTGAGTCTCAGGTGTCCCATAAACACCCGAAGTTTCTGGGAACAACCATGTCATATTCAAATAGCTTAGTTTCTCAGAATTTAGAATTAACAGTTACACCTCCTGAAATCTTTAGTTTTACAAGCAGTGAGTTTTCCCCTCAAATCAACTTTCTGTTTTATGGCTGAGACAGTTTCTCTACAATGTTTAGAAAGAGTAGAATAAAATCATACCACAACCCCTTCTTAAACACATATAACAATGCCCTGATATCATCTCAGCTTCCAGGAAAATTGCTGCCCTTCTAAAAACAGCTGCCATGAGATTAGCCCATACCAGCATGTTACCCTATAAGTGTGCCATGTCTTCCTTGTCTTCAACATGCTCCACATGCTACTTAGGAGTGGGGCAATATCTAATAAGTATATAGAAATGGCATCACAGACCCTGACAACCAATTTATGTGAAGATGTTTCTTGCTAAAGCTTGTGATTAAATGTGCTGCAAAAACTCTGAGAACCTCAAGATCAGCAAGAAATTAAACCCATGAGAGGAGACTGTGGGAAGATGGTGAAGTAGGAAACCAAGGTATCAGCGCCTCCACCAAAATACTATTGAACTGGCAGGAACTATCTGGATAAACTATTTTTCAACTCTGGAGATCAGTGGAATACTTGCAGCATCCTAGGAAGAGGTGGATAAAGAGGCTGGTAAATTGTGGTAAATATTGGTGAATTTCACCTTGCATGTATTGGCAACCATTCCCTAAACCCCCAAATGCCTGGCATTCAGTTGTGGAGATTACAACCTACATTCCTGGTGGAGCCTGCTGGTGCCAGTGTAGGCAATAAGGGCTTAATCCCCCCAAAACCAGGAGTGTATAGTCTGATAACTGATCCCTGCTTTTGATCGCTGGGAGGCCATTAAGGAGGACAAGTCATTGTTGCAAACCCCTCAGTCAGAAGCAGCAGAAGAGTCTCAATGAAACAGTACCTCATCTTCTTTATAATTTTTCTCTTATCTTTTTATAATTTTTCCCTTACCTTCACCAGTTTGGGAGCAAAAAAACAGTGTAGAAAAGTCACAGACTGACAGTTCTAGCTCTCCAGAAGGAAATAAACCCAGTAATCCCAGAGAAGAGAGAAACTTAGATTTCAGAGTTACAACAACATAATACCCACAATGTTCAATTTCTGACAAAAAAATTATAAAACACACAAAGAAACAGGTAAATATGGCTCATTATAAGGAAAAAAGAATTTGATAGAAACCATACCTGAGGAAGGTAGATAAATTGGTACAATTAGTCAAAGACATTAAATCACCTTTCTTAAATATATTGAATGAGCTAAAAGAAACCATGGACAAAGAACTAAAAGAAATTAGGAAAACATATGAATAAAATGATGAGACAGAAATTATAAAAGAAACAAACACCAGTAGCCATGTTTCTTGAAGATGATTTTATATAATGATACAGCTTTTACAATATGACTGCATAATTGTGAAAACCTATGCCTGATGCTCCTTTTATCTATGGTGTGGACAGATGAGTAAAAAATATGGATAAGAAATAAACAAATAATTGGGGAACAAAGGTTAAAATAAATTGAGTAGATTAAAATACTAGTGGTCAATAAGAGGGAGGCATAAGGGGTATGGCATGTATGAGTTTTTTCTTTTTTATTTCTTTTGCTGGAGAGATGCAAATGTTCAAAAAAATGGTCATGGTGATGAATATACAACTATGTGATAAAATTGTGAGCCACTGATTGTAACCATGTCAAGAATGTGTGTATGCTTGTTTGTTGTTTACAATAAAAATATTAAAAAGAACCAAACAGGTCTTCAGGGACTGCAAAATACAATAATTGAAAGGGAAAACTCCCTAGAGGTATTCAACAGCAGGTTTGAGCTGGCAGAAGAAAGTATTAGTAAACTTGAAAAAAGACCACTGAAATGACCCAGTGTGAGAAACAGAAAGATAGAATGGTGGAGAAAAAAAATGAACACAACCTGAGGAACCTATAGGACACCATCAAGCATCCCACATATGCAACATAGGAGTCCCAGAAGGACAAGAGAGAGAAAGGGGCAGAAAAAATATTTGAAAAAATAATGGCTGAAAACTTCCCAAATCTGAAAATAGACATGAACATAAACCTTCAGGAATCTCAACTGACTCCAAGCAGGATAAACTCAAAGAGATTTATACCAAGACACATGTGCTGGTTTGAAACTGCTGTGTATCCCAGAAAAGCCATGTTCTTTCAATCCTAATCCATACTTATGGGAGCAGACCTATTGTTTACGGTGGAACTTTTGGTTGGACTGTTTCCATGGAGATGTGACCCACTCAATTGTGTGTGTGACCTTTTGATTAGATGGGACAAGGTGACTCTTGATTAGTTTACTGGAGTCCTTAAAAGAGTGCATGGAAAAAAGAAAGAGTTCAGAGCCAACACAGACACAAACATCTGGAGATTCTTGAGCTGACATAGATGCAGACATCTGGAGATTTTTGGAGTGCCAACAGAGATGCTTAGAGAAGCTATATGAAACCAGAACACAGCTGCTTGGAGAAGAAAAATCTCCAGCCCAGGGAGATGTTAAGCTAAGAGATGAAATCTAGAGTTTTGCCCTGGAGCAGCTAAGTGAGACCCACAGATGCTTAAAGAGGAAGCCACTGGAGTCAGAAGATAAGAGCAACAGAACAAGGACCAGCAGATGCCAGCCACATGATTTCTCTTGTGGCAGACATGGCCTTTCTTCAGAGTCAAGGCATATTTATCTGGATGCCTTAGTTTGGACATTTTAAGACCTTAGAACTGTAACTTAATAAATCCCTTTTATAAAGGCCAATCCATTTCTGGTATATTGCGTCGAGGCAGCATTAGCAAACTAAAACAACACATTATGGTGAAATAGTCAAAATCTAAAGACAAAAGTAGTATTTTGAAAGCAGCAAGAGAGAAGCAGCTTGTCACATACATAGGATCCTCAATAAAATGAATAGCAGATTTCTCACAGAAACCATGGAGACCAGTAGGCAGTGGGGTGACATATTTAAAGTCATTGAAGGAAAACAACGGTCAGCCAAGATTTCTATATTCAGCAAAATTATCCTTCATTCTTGAAGATTTACAGATTAAAGGAGTTCACTTCCATAAGACAAACCCTTCAACAAATGCTAAAGGGAGTTTTTCAAGTTGAAATAAAAGGCACTAGACAGTAACTTGAAGTCATAAGAAGAAATAAAGAGCATTGATAAAGGTAACTACGTAGGTAAATATAAAGCCCTGTGTTAATTTTATATAAAAATTATAATTTTAATACAGTTGTAACTGCTTTCCACCCTTCATCTGACTCTAAAGGAAACAGCATAATAAACAATTACAATTTATGCTAGTGGGTATGCTGATTTGAATCTGCTGTGCACCCCCAAAAAGCCAAGTTCTTTACTCCTCATTCATATTGCTGTGTAGAAGCTTTTTAATTGTTTCCATGGAGATATTAACTACCCAATAGTAGGTGGTAACTTTTGATTAGATGTTTTCCATGGAGATGTGTCTCGACCCATTCAAGGTGGGGTTGCTTACTGGGGCCCTTTAACAGGGAACCATTATGGAAAAAGCTTGAGAGCCACCAGAACCAACAGAGCCAACAGAATGGATAAAGCCCTGGGGAAGCTACTGAATAGAAAGCTGGCAGATCTCACCATATGCCTTTCCAGCTGAGAGAGAGAAACCCTGACCATGAAGTCATCAGTCTTCTTGAACCAAGGTATCTTTCCCTGGATACCTTAGATTGGACATTTTTATAGGCTTGCTTTAATTTGAACATTTTCACAGCCTTAGAATTGTAAACTTGCAACTTAATAAATTCCCCTTTTTAAAAGCCAATTCATTTCTGGTGTATCACATTCCATCAGCTTTCAAACTAGAACAGATGGCAAAGAATGTATAAAGATGAAATCTGAGCCAATACCATAATAAAGGGAAGATGTAAAGGAGTAAAGTATTTGTACAGTACTATATGATCAAACTAGGTTTATTATTTTAAGATGTTAACTGTAATTACAAAGGTAACAACTAACAAAATAACTTAAAAATATAAAGAAAAGGAAAACAGAAAGGAATAAAAAAGGTATACTATGAAAAATCAAATAAAAGCAATAAAAGCAATAAAAGCAAAAAAAGCAACAATGGAATATTTGACGAACAAAAAACATGTAAGACATACAGAAAACAAATAGCTAAAAGGCAGAAGTATGTTCTTTCTTGTTAGTTATTACCTTAAATGTAAAAGGAATAAACTCTCCTATTAAGAGGCAGAGATTGGCAGACTGGATGAAAAAGCATGATCCACCTATATGCTGTCTACAAGTGACTCTCTTTAGATACAAAGACAGAAAGAAGTTGAAAGTATTAGGACGGATGGGAAAATATATACAAGCAATACTAACTAAAAGAGAACTGGAGTGGCTTATTGTCAAATAGAGGAGACATTAATTCAAGAAAAGTTTACAAGAGACAAAGAACAGCATTTATATTGATAAAAGGTTGAATTCATCAAGAAGATATAACAATTATAAACATACATGCACCTAACAAAACAGCTGCAAAATTTGTGAAGCAAACATTGGCAGAAATGAAGGGAGAAATACACAGTTCTTCAATAATTGATGGAGACTTCAAATCACCATTTTCAATAGCTGATAAGATGATCTAGACAGAAGCTCAATAAGGAAAAAGAAGACTTGAATAGCACTATAAACCAATTACACTTAATGAACATATGTGAGCACTCCACCTGACAACAGTAGAATACACATTCTTCTCAATTGCACAAGAATCATTCTCCAGGGAAGACCACATGTTAAACCACAAAACAAAACCTAATAAATTTTTAGGCACTGCAACAGTGGCTCAGTGGCAGAATTCTCACCTGCCATGCCAGAGACCTGGGTTTGATTCCTGGTGCCTACCCATGCAAAAAAATCAAACAAACAACTTAATAAATTTTGAAAGAATGAAATCACAAAAATATCTTTTTTTATCACAATGGAATAAAGCTAGAAATCAATAATAAAATAAAAAGTGTAAAATTTACAATTATGTGGAAACTGAACAAGAAACTTTTAAACAACCAATGGGAAAAAGAACAAATAACAAATCAGAAAATACATAGAGATGATAAAAACAAACAAACAAAAACCACAACATACCAAAAATTATGAGTTACAAGTGAAAGGAGTGCACAGAGTCAAACTTATAGCTCTAAATGCCTACATTAAAAAGAAGAAAGGGCACAAATCAATACGTTAATATCATACTTAACGGAATGAGAAAAAGACCAAACTAAACCTAAAAGTAGAGAAAGAAATAGTAAAGATTAAAGTAAAGATAAATCATATAAGGAGCAGAAAAACAATAAAGAGAATCAATAAAACCAAAAGTTGGTTTTTTAAAAAGATCAATAAAATTGACAAACCTTTAGCTAGGCTGAGAAAGAAAAGTGTTAGGAGTACATAAATAACTAAAATCAGGAATGAAAGGGGGGGCGTTACTACCAAACTTACAGAACTAAAAAGAGTTGTAAGAGAATACTATGAACAATTATATGCCAACAACTTAGATAACCTAAATGAAATGGAAAAATTCCCCAAAATAAAAATTTACCTAAACAAGCACAAATGGAAAATCTCAACAGATCTATAGCAAGTAAAGAGACTGAATCTGTAATAAAAAACCTCCAAGAAAGAAAAAGTCCAGAATTAAATGGCTTCTCTGCCATTAGATAAAGACAGCAAAGAAAAGACAATTACAAACCAACATCTCTTAGGAATATAGATGCAAAAATCCTAAACAAAATACAGGCAAACCAAAGTAAGCAGTTTAAAAGGATTATACATCATGACCAAGCAAAATTTATTACAGGAATTCAAGGACTGCTCAAAATAAGAAAATCAATGTAATATACTACATTAATATAATGAAGAAAAAAATCAATGATCTTTTCAATTGAGGCAGAAAAAATATTTGACAAAATTTAACATCCTTTCATGATAAAAACACTCAGAAAACTAGGGCTGGAAGGGAACTTTCTCAACACGATGAAAGGTATTTATGGAAAAACCACAGCAAATATCATACTCCCTGGTGAAAGACTGAAAGCTTTCCCCCTAAGATCAGGAAGAAGACAATGATGTCCACCATCACTAATGTTATTCAACTATCCATTGTACTGGAAATTCTAATGAGAGCAATTAAAGGCAGGAAAAGTAAGTCCAAATTAAAAGGAAAGAATTCTATGATTCCTAATCTCAGATGACATGACACAGAAAATACCAAAGAATCCATAAGAAAGCTACAAGAACTCAGTAAAGTTGCAGGGTACAAATAACATGCAAAAATTAGATGTGTTTCTATACCATTAATGAACAATCTGAAAAGGAGATTAAGAAAACAATTCAATCTACAATAGCATCTAAAAGAACAAAATACCATATCTAAGAATAAGTTTAACCAAGGAGGTGGAAGACTGTACACAGAAAACTACAAAGTACTGCTGAAGGAAATTAAACACGGAAATTAAACACCTAAATAAATGGAAAGACATCACATGTTCAGGGACTAAGACATTATTTTTAAGATATCAATACTACCTAAAGCAATTTACAAATTCAATGCAATTCCTATCAAAATTATAGAAGCTCTTTTATCAAAAATGGAAAAGCCAATCCTCAAATTCATATGGAAGGGTAAGGAGCCACAAATAGCCAAAATCATCTTAGAAAAAAGAACAGACTTAGAGTACTCATACTTCCTGATTTCATATCTGACCACAAAGTGACAGTAATTAAAATAGTGTGGCTCTGGCGTAAGGATAGACACAGAGACCAATGGAATAGAATTGAGAGTCTGGGAATAAATGCACACCTATGTTCAGTTGATTTAACAAGGGTGCCAAGTCCATTCAATGGGAAAAGAATACCCTTTTTATCAAATGGTGCTGCGACAACAGGGAATCTAAGTACAAATGAATTTAGACTCCTACCTTTAACCATATAAAAATTCAAAATGCACCAATAACCTAGAAATAAGAGAATATTATTAAATTCTTACAAGAAAACATATATTCACAACCATGTATTTGGCTTTGGATTCTTAGTCATTACACAAAAATAGTCACCAACAAGCCCCCCCAAAATTGATAAATTGGACATAATCAAAATTGCAAATTTTTGCACATCAAAGGACATTATCAAGAAAATGAAAAGAGAACCTACAGCATGAAGAAAATATTTGTACTATATATGCGATAAGGGTTTAATATTCATAATACACAACTCAATAATAAAAAAGGACAAACAACCCAAACCAACAATGGGCAAAGGATTTGAATAGACATTTCTCTAAAGAAGATAAACATGAAAAGACACTCAACATCATTTGCCATTAGGGAAATGCAATTCAAAACCACAATGGGATACTGGCTGGCAATCTTTGGGGTTCCTTGTATTTTCTGTTGCATGGGAATGCACATGGCAGCACCTTCCAGGCTCCAATGGCTTCCAGCTTCTGGCTGCTCCTATGGCTTCTCTTTCTGTGGACTTCTCTATGAGGCCTACCCTAATAGGATTAAGACCCATCCTGATTCAGTTGGACCACACCTTAACTGAAATAACCAAATCAAAGGTCCTTTTGCAATAGGTTCACAACCACAGGAATGGATTAAGAACATGAATGTCTGGGGTACATAACTCCAAGTCACCACACCTTATATATTATTCATGGGAATGTAAAATGGCACTGCCTTTGTGGCAAACAGTTTGGTGGTTCCTCAGAAAGCTAAACATAGAATTACCATATGACCTGGCAATTCCACATCTATTGGAGATACCCCAAAGAATGTAAGCAGAGACCCCAAAAGATGCTTTAACAGCATTATTCACAATAGCCAAAACATGAAAAAACTCGTATCCATCAGCAGATGAGTGCATAAACAAAATGTGGTATATCTATACAGTGGACCATTATTGAACCATAGAAAGGGAATGAAGTTCTGATAATATGCTACAATGGATGAATCCTGAAGACATGTTGAGTGAAAAAAACCAGACACAGAAAGACAAATATTGTATGGTTTTTCTAATATTAAATACTTAGAATAAGCAAATAAATGGACACCTAAAGTAGAATAGTAGCTCCTGTGGCTGGAGGTAAGGATGAAGGGTTCATTACTTATGGGTACAAGTTTCTGTTTGGGATAATGAAAATGCTCTGGAGGTAGATATTGGTGAAGTTTACACAACATTGTTAAGGTACTAAATGTCACAGAATTGTATGCTCAAAATGATTTCTATGTTATGTATATTTTACCACAATTTTAAAAATTTAAACAAAAACAAAACAAAACAAAACAAAAGGCCCACGGCTTAAAAGAATTTGGATTCGCCTGCCTTCTAACTGAATGGTAGCATAAGAGGAAATAGGAATTGACTGAAATTGCTCATGTAGTTTTTTTCTCCCATCATCAAAGCTGAGGAATCCAGGGTTTGGGCCAGATTCAACCTTGAACTAACTATATCAGATCTGAAAGAATGTACCAAAAATCATTTTCCTACTTGGACACTTGTGATCTATATGTAATTTTCCTTCCCTAAATCAGGAAACCCTATGTTCTTCATGACTTAGTTCAAATATCACCTCCATATGAAACTCTCTACCTGGTACCCCAGTTGGTGAACTGAATTATATTAAATGAAGATGCTCCAACATTTGCACCTATGGAGATTATATTCTAGTTAACAAAAGAGACATTTTACCCGGAATTAAAAATAAAGGACTTAAGAGATAATTACTTCACAGATGACGAACACGATCAGAGAAATTGTGAGTTGCCCTAATTCTATTGCATGAATATAGTAATAAAAGAATTTTTTTATTGACAATCCAAAACAACATACAAACATTCCATACATGGTATACAATCAATGGCTCACAATATCATCACATAGTAGTATATTCATCACCATGATCATTTTCATAAAAGAAATTTAAATGACCATAAGTTCACATTCTGAAATATCTTGGGCTTTAAAAACTAGGAAAAATAAATTCGTGAAGAGGTTTTTTCAAATCAATATACATCTTGAATACAGTCAATTGCTTCTTCTGGTCAAAAAAGAAAATAATTTTTAATCACTAACATTTTTTGAGCACTTACCATGTAGTAGACATTTTGTAAGTCCTTTACATACATTATATTATTTAATCCTCATTACAATATTATGTGTTTACTACTATTATTATCTTCAATTTGTAGGTATAGAAACTGAGCTTAGATAAGTTAATTAACTTGCTTAATTTTACAAAGCAAGTAAATGATAGGATTTGCATAGGCAGTCTGGCTTCAAAGTATAAGCTCCTAATGACTGCATTTTATTTCCATCATAATATTTCCAAAACATCAACCTCATTTTCCTAGGTCAGGAAAATCAGTGATGTCTAGTATTGATTCTTAATTTTTTTAAAAATCAGAACATACTAACCCATTTTAATTTAATTTTACTGATATATATTCACACATCGTATAATTCATCCAAAGTATACAACCAGTGGCTCCCAATATCATTACATGGTTGTGCATTTATCACCACAATAAATTTTGGAACATTTTTATTACTCCAAAAAACAAAAAAAAAGAAAACCCCAAACATTCCATACCCCTTATCCTTCCCTAATTTTTCTTTTAACAGTTTTATCCATACACCATACAATCCATTCAAAGTGTACAATAAATGGCTCTTGGAATAATCACAGTTATTCATTTACTGCTACACTTAATATGAGAATATTATCATTTCTTCTGAAGAAAAAAATCCTATATCCCTTATATCTTCCTATTATTGACATTTAGCTTTGATTACCTTTAATGCAAGAATATTACAATGTTTCTGCTAACTATAGACCTAAGTTTACATTAACTATATTTTTCCCCATCTACCACCTTATTATTAACACCTTGTAATACTAACCCACTTTTACTCTTTACTTTAAAACAGTTAGCTACTGTGGCACTGAATTACCAAACTTACTGAAAAATGGGATCCTAATAGGGACAAATGTCAGAGAATACGTGACATGTGTCCTCCCTGGTCAGACTCAATTAGCTAACCAAAAAGTCATAGTACATGTCTTTCCCTTTGGGATTATAAAATATTAAGAGCCAAATCACATAAACATGTTAGTCTCTTAACTCAATATTACCTCATTCAACTAATACTTATACTTATTATACAAATAATACTTATTTAGCATCTAATATGTTTTAGGTCCTAAGGATACATCAATGAAAATATCAAATGATCCCTGGCCTTATGGTGTTCATAAACCAGCAGGGGAGACAGATAGTAAACAACTAAGTCCACAAGTAATTATTTAATTCCAATGGTATTAAGTACTATGAAGGAGAATTATAGAATGATTAAGTAGCATAAAATTGACACTGCTTGGTTCAGGGCAGGGGAGGTGAAGGATGAGTTCCTTGAGGAGATGACAGCTTGAGGAAAACTTTTAAAGTAAGTTCGAGTTAACTTGGCGAAAGGATGAGGAATGGCAGAGTAATATAAAGAGGATTCCTGGTAGAAAACATGCATATATAGAGTTCCTGAGGCAGAGAGGAACATGGAATGTTCAAAGAAGACCAGTGACTGGAAAGCAAACAGGAAGGGAGAACGTGTCATCTGATGAGGCTGACCAGGCAGGCAGGAACTACTCCTCTGGGATTCATCCTCAGCTCCTCTTTCAGCTTCATATCTAAAAGTACACTAAATTCTGTGGTTTCTTTTCCTGAGGACCTCTCCAATCTTACTCCTTCCTTTTAACTACCCTAACACTGCCTCAGCTCAAAATCATGTTAATCTCTTGCCTGGAGTAACTAATCTTCCTGTCTCCATGTCCTGACCTCGTCCTTCTTAACTTCTATAACATAAGTAGAATGATTTTACCAGAAGGGAAATCAACACCATATCATTCTTACTACACTATGACGTTTAACTTAATCAATGGAGGCTTTTAAGAAGGATTCAGAAGAGACAGTCTCTCTTCCTGCTTTGGCTGGTGAGCCTCTCCTGCGGAGTTCGTCCAGACCCTTCATTGGAGTCATCAGCTTCACAGCCTGGCCTATGGATTTTGGACTCTATGTTCCCACGGTTCTGTGAGACACTTTTCTAAATTCTATATTTACGGATATTTCCTGTTGATTCTGTTTCTCGACAGAACCCTAACTAATACCAGGACTGGTTCTTAAGAAACAGAATCTTAAAAATTGGTTTTTATGATTGGTTTTATACTCTGACTGGACTCAAAGGCACTAAGGACTCTGATTCCTGTAATCAGAATGATACTGCCAATCCATGGGGTGAGTTGGCAAAAGAGAGTGAAAATATCACCATTCGATTCTTCTAACACTTCGCTTGTATGAAGCCAGGCTCTGGGGGATAATGTTTTTGACACCTCTGTGGAGTTTTGTGGAAACTGGAGGTATAGAGATGTTGGCTGGTTGTTGTTAGATACACTGTATACATTAATGAGTGAAAGGGATGGGCTTAAGGCTTCAAATGAGAAGCTTATGCACCGTCAGACAGATGTAAACATTTTTATGTGTGTTCTGAAGGAAAATCTTATTTCCTGTAGCCGTGGACTTGAGATCTCTGATAATCAGACTCACAATCTTATTGTTAGAGTAGCAACTTTACAACATAAACTAAAATCTCAATCTTGCATGGTGTCTGCTGTTGAAGTGAGGGCATTGATTGGAAAGGAATGGGACCCTGAGAAATGAGATGGTGACATATGGATTGATAATGATGTCAGTGGAGAGGTTGAAACTCTAGGTCATACTGAGTCTTCTCTAGATAATCCTGTAATAGTCTGCCCTGAGGACATACTGGCCCCACCTCCAGCCTGCCCTGAGGAGTTGGCCACCCAACCTCCACTTGAAGGGATTACCCCTAGAGCGATTGATCTTGTTTCACCAGATGAAACTGCAAATGAATGCCTTGAAGCAAATGGCTTGGAAGATACTTCTAATTCCTTTCATGGCCCACATCCCACCACCCCTCATTTCTTCCAGACCTATAACTAGACTAAAGTCCCAACAGGCCCCCAAAAGTGAGGTACAAAGTATCATGAGGAGGTATGTTATATTCCAAAAGAACTGTGTGAGTTTTCTAATTGAAACAGACAGAAATCAGGGGAATATGTGTGGTAATGGATGTTTAAGGGTGTAGGATAATGGTGGGAGGAATATAAAGCTGGATCAGGCTGACTTTATTGATATGGGCCCACTAAGCAGAGATTCTGCATTCAATGTTATAGCTCGAGGGGTTAGAAAAGGTATTAACAATTTGTTTGGATGATTGGTTGAAACATGGATCAAAAGGTGGCCAACATGACCTAAGGTTGAAATGCCAGAACTGCCCTGGTATAATGTAGATGAGGGGATCCAGAGGCTTAGAGAGATTGGAATGTTAGAGTGGATTTATCATGCAAAGCCTGCTCTTACACCCCAGGGATGTCTGGAAGATGCACCTTTTACCAGAACTGTGAGAAATATATTTGTGAGATGAGCACCATTATCCCTGAAGAGCTCTGTAGTTGCTTTTCTGTAGGTCAGATATTACCATGGGAACTGCTGTCACTGTGAAGAATCCTTAAATACAGTGGGGATTATGGGATCCCAAGTTGGCAGAAGCCAGGTGGCAGCACTTAATTGCCAAAGACAAGGTGGATGTGGCTATCCCATAATAGACAGCAGACTCAAAGCAGGAGTCAAAATAATCTGACTCGCAGAGACTTGTGGCACTGGCTAGTAAATCATGGGGTACCTAAAGGGACAATAGATGGGCAGTCTACTAAATTCTTGCTTGAGCTGAATAAACAAAAGAGTTCTAGGTCAAGTGAACAGAAGTCTAACTTGAATTAGAAAAACACAGAATCGCAGCCCCTTAATCAATTTCCAGACTTGAGACAATTTACAGATTCAGAGCCCATTCAAGGAGGTGGAGGCCAGGTCTCTTTGGGGGAGGATCCTGTTACACTGCCCCAAATTTATACTGTTAATCTTCCTCCAAGCTTTCCGCAAGGAGACCAATGGCCTTTTACCAGAGTAACTGTGCACTGGGGAAAAGGAAATGATCAGATATTTTGGGGATTATTAGACATTGGTTCAGAAGTGACATTAATTCCAGGGGACCCAAAACATCACTCTGGTCCCCAATCAGAATGCAGGCTTATGGAGGTCAGGTGATCAATGGAGATTTAGCTCAGGTCTGTCTCACAGTGGGTCCAGTGGGCCCCCAGACCCATTCTGTAGTTATTTCCCCAGTTCCACAATGCATAATAGGGATAGACATATTGAGCAACTGGCAGAATTCCCACATTGGCTCTCTAACTCATGGAATGAGGGCTACTATGGTGGGAAAGGCCAGGTGGAAGTCACTAGAACTGCCCCTACCTAGCAAAATAGTAAATCAGAGGCAGTACCGGATTCCTGGAGGGATTTCAGAGATTACTGCCACTCTTAAGGACTTGAAGGATGCAGGGGTGGTGATTCCCACCACATTCAACTCTATTTGGCCTGTGCAGAAAACAGATGGGTCTTGGAGGATGATAGTGGATTATCGTAAGCTCAACCAGGTGGTAACTCTAATTGCAGCTGCTGTTCCAGATGATTTTGCTTGAGAAAATCAATACATCCCCTGGTACCTGGCATGCAGCTATTGATCTGGCAAATGATTTTTTCTCAATAGCTGTTAGTAGGGACCACCAGAAACGGTTTGCTTTCAACTGGCAAGGTCAGCAATATACTTTCAATATACTACCTCAGGGGTATAAAAACTTTCCAGCCCTATGTCATAATCTTGTCTGCAGGGACCTTGATCATTTCTCCTCCCACAAGATATCACACTGGTCCATTATTGCTAATATCATGTTGATTGGACATAGTGAGCAAGAAGTAGCAACTACTCTAGACTTACTGGTAAGGCATTTGCATGTCAGAGGATGGTAGATAAATCCAACAAAAATACAGGGGCCTTCCACCTCAGTGAAATTTCTAGGTGTCCAGTGGAGTGGGGCATGCCAAGATATCCCTTCTAAGGTGAAGGATAAATTGCTGCATCTGGCCCCTCCTACGACCAAAGAAGAAGCACAACACCTAGTTGGTCTCTTTGGACTTTGACAACAACATATTCCTCGTTTGGGTGTGTTACTCCGGCCCATTTATCTAGTGACCAGAAAAGTTGCTAATTTTGATTGGGGACCTGAACAAGAGGAGGCTCTGTGACAGGTCCAGGCTGCTGTACAAGCTTCTCTGCCACTTGGACCATATGATCCAGCAGATTCAATGGTGCTGGACGTGTCAGTGGCAAATAGAAATGCTGTCTGAAGCCTGTGACAGGCCCCTATGGGAGAATCACAATGCAGACCCTTAGGATTTTGGCAGAAGCATTGCGTGCAGGGAAAGCATACCCATATCCAGAGTATGTGTCTGTTCCAGTTAGAACAAATCACTGCCCCTTCCATGGAGGGAGTTGTCCAATGTAATCAACCTGCCACCATATAGCCAGCTGGTCACCTCGGGGAATGGTGCCATATTGGGGCTGAGTGTGGGTCTCTGCTGCTGGAAGATTGGGCATTCAGTAGTGGCTGTAGCCAAGTCAGCCTTGG
>PVIY010030332.1:0-31099 GCA_004026745.1 Myrmecophaga tridactyla | reverse complement strand
AGGCCTAAATTTTAAGTAGACTTGACCTATCCTTTGTGGGGTTAAGTTTCATATGAACAAACCCGAAGACTGAGGGCTCAGCTTATAGCTTTGGTTGTCCACACTGCTTGTGAGAATATCAAGAATTCAACTTGGGGGAAGTTGAATTTCTCCCCGTTCTCACCATTCCCTGAAGGGGGCTTGCAAATATTTTTCCAGATATTTCACTGAGTTTTTACATTATACTTAGCACATATGATTGAGGCATGATAGTATTTGCCTTTTTGTTTTTGACATTTCATTCAACATGCACTTCTTATGGTTCATTCACCTAGTTATATACCTCACAATTTCATTCCTTCTTTTGGCCGCTCAGTAGTTCATTGTATGTATAAACCACAGTACTCTCTTCTGTTCTTCAGTCATTGTACCCTTAGGCCACCTCTATCTATTGACATCATATATCCTAAATACTATAACATGAACAATACAACTTATGTTATATGACAAGAGGATAAGGTAGAGAGGACACAAAGATATTTGCATTATATACAAATACAAACATAATCAACAAAACTAGGAAAAATATTCATGCAATTACAATCCTTATTTCTCTAACTTATCATGTGGACATACTTCATATTTTATCATCACCTTCTTCTACTACCTATTCCATGTTCCCTTTACCCTCAGCAAGCACCTCAACTGGCCATGGTTCTTTTGACAGATGGGGTGACCCAAAACTTCATTCCACCCCTTCCGTGATGGAAGTAGTCAAATATAATCAACCAGCCACCAGGTAGGAGGCTGATCACCTTAGGGTATCATACCATATTGGAGACTGAATG
The DNA here is from genome assembly GCA_004026745.1 of Myrmecophaga tridactyla. NCBI lineage: Eukaryota > Metazoa > Chordata > Mammalia > Pilosa > Myrmecophagidae > Myrmecophaga > Myrmecophaga tridactyla. The sequence goes on along the minus strand of PVIY010030332.1, from coordinate 30,272 downwards.
TGGTTCCCTACTGCTGGCAGATTGGGTACTCAGTAGTGGCTATAGCCAGGTCAGTCTTTGTGAGTGGAAGTCAATTCTGCTGAGCCCACATATAACCTCCATCCCTACCATAATGACCACTTTGTTCCTGAGCCCATCGGACATTGACAAGAGTGGCTGGGGAAAGAGGCTGACTTGTATCCACAGAATGGGTCATCATATCCACTTGATTAAAACATTCTGCTGCTGAAATCATCCTTTGATGAGCATTCACGTGGGACACACATATCCTCATATTATCCCCACTTGAAAAAGTCTATCCATATTCATCTTCCCCAGACCGCTCTGTCATGAATTTTCCAATAATGCTCTTTCCAAGTCCCTGACCATCCAGCCAAACCATTAGCAACATCCCATGAGTTAGTATAAAATGAATCTCTGGCCAGTTCTTCCAAGCAAAATGAACAACCAGATGCACTCCTCAATGTTCTGCCCACTGGGAGGATTTCCCCTCACCACTGTCTTTCAGGGACATCCAAGATAGGGGCTGCAGTGCTGTCACTCTCCAATTTCTGGTGTTACCTGTATCTCATACAAAAATATACAAAAATATCTGTAAGCCAGGCCCAAGTTTTCTCCTCAGTCATGTGATTGTAAGGAACTCCTCAAAAGGCCATATATAAGGGCTAGAAATAGAAGATAATGCATTAGGAGTGCAACCCCTGGTCATTTGAGCCATTTATTCCTGTAACTTACTTGTGCTTTCCACATCCATTTGAGTCCTAGCTCTATATACTGTGTCCATTTTATGATAGAGTGCTGCTATGTATGCTCAAGTTTGTGGCTTATTGGGTTAGAGAACACCCAGCTTGTGTTAGGAAACTCATGGATTAAGGCAAGTTGGTGGCCCATGGTTAAACATTCAGTCTCTCCTAAGGCACAGAAACAGGCCAAAAGCTGTTTCTCAAAAGGAAGTAGTTATCTGCAGAGGATGACAAGGCTTTACTCTGAAGTCCTAAGTACCTAAATTGTGATTCGGCTATACAGGCTTGCCAAAGTCTCAAGACAGCCTCTACATTTGCGCTGACACTTCCAGCACTCCATTGTATCTGCTGGATCTTATGGTCCAAGTGGAAGAGCATCTTGCACAACAACCTGAACCTGTTTCATAGCCTCCTCATCTTCCAGTCCCCACTCAAAACTAGCAGTTTTCTGTTCACTCAGAAAGTGGTCCAGAGTGGCACACCCAAATAAGGAATAAATTGTCTCCAAAATTCAAAGAGACCAACTACATGTTAGGCTTCATTTTTTGGTTAAAGGATAAGCCAGATACAATAGCTTATACTTCACCTTAGGAGGGATATCTTCACATGTCCCTTATCACTGTGCATCTAAAAATTTCACTGAGGTGGAAGATCCTAGTATTTTTTTATCTCCCATCCTCTGACACACAAATGCCATGTCAAGAAGTCTAAAGTGGTTGCTACTTCTTGCTCACTAGGTCCAATCAACATGATATCATCAATATAATGGACTAGTATAATGTCTTATGGGAGGGCATAATGATGAAGGTCTCTGCAGAAAAGATTATGACATGCAGCTGGAGAGTTAATATATTCTTGAAGTATGATAGTGAATGTATACTGATAGCCCTGCTTTCTAAAAGCAAACTATTTCTAGTGGTCCTTACTAACAGCTAATGAGAACAAAAGCATTTTCCAGATCAATAGCTATGTAACAGGTTCCAATGGTTTTGTTGATTTGCTCAAGCAATGATCCTACATCTGAAACAGCAATGGCAATGGAGCCACCACCTGGTTAAGTTGATAATAACCCACTCTCATCCTTCAAGACCCATCTGTTTTCTACACTGGCCAAATAGTGAAGTTGAATGGGGATGTGGTGGGAATCACCATCCCGGCATCCTTCACGTCCTTAAGAGTGGCACTAATATCTGCAATCTCTTGAGGAATCTGGTTTTGCTTCTGATTTACTATTTTACTTAGGAGGGACAGTTCTAATAGCTTCCACCTGGCCTTTCTTACCATAGACTCACTCCGTGAGTCAGGTAACCAATAAGGGGATTCTGCCAGATGCTGAGAAAATCTATTTCAATTATGCATCTTGAAACCAGAGAAATCACCACAGAATGGGTGTGGGAACCACTGAATCCACTATGAGACAGACATAAGCTAAAACTCCATCAATTACCCGATCTCAATAAGCCCCTATTCTGACTGACAGATCACAGTGACATTTTGCATCTCCTGGAATTAATGTCAGTTCTGAACCAGTGCTAATAATCCCCCAAATATCTGATCTTTCCCTTTTCCCCAATGCACAGTTACCCTAGTAAAAGCCATAGGACTCCTTGGGGAAGGCTAGGAAGAAGATTCACAGTATAGATTTTTAGCAGTGTAACAGATTCCTTCTCCAAGTACACATGGCCTTCCCATCATTCAAGGGGCTCTAGGTCTGTAAATTGTCTCATGTCTTGGAATTGATTAAGGGTCTGTGACTCTCTGCTTTTGAAATTTGAGTTAGACTTCTTTTGACCTGACCTAGAACTCTTCTGCTTATACTGATCAAACAAAAATTTAGTAGGCCGACCATCTATTTCACATCTAGGTACCCCATGATCTACTGACTAATGCCCTAACTCTCTACAAATCAGATTATTTTGACTGCTTCTTTGAGTCTACTGTCCATATCATGGTAGCCACATCCATCTTGTCCTTGGTGATTAAATGCTACCACATGGCTTCTGCCAACTTGGGACCCAATAATCCCCATTGTTTTTAAGGATTCCTGCTCTGTAACAGCAGTTCTCAAATTAATACCTGACCTACAGAGGAACACGACTATAGAGCTCTTCAGGGCTTATGGAGCTAGTCTCACAAATTTATTCCTCACAGTCCTGGTAAAAGCTGTCTCTTCTGGATATTCATGGGGTGTTTGAGAAGTTCTTCCATGATAAATACACTCTAACATTTCAATCTCTTTAAGCCTTTGGATCCCTTCATCAACATTACACAGGGATAGTTTTGACATTTCAACCTCAGATCCATATCTCTTCCAACCACACAAACAAACTGTCAGCACTATTTCTAACTGCTCAAGATACAATGTTGAATCCAGAATTTCTGCTTAGTGGGCCTGTATCAGTAAATTCAGCCTTATCCAACTTTACATTCCTTCCTCCTTTATTCAGCACACTTAATATCCATTCCTAAAGATATTCCTGTGATTTCTGTCTGTATATATACTGGAAATCTCATGCAGTTCTTCTGGAGTATACCATACCCCCTCTTAAATGCACTGAAAAGACCTTCCAGTCTGGTGAATACCAGTGGTGACAGTATGCATCATTCTCTTCTTTCAGAACTTAAAGGGAATGTTTACACTCTTTCACCATTTAGTAGGACATTAGCTATAGGCTTTTCATAAATGCCCTTAATTATGGTGAGGAATTTTCCTTCCATTCCTACTGCTCTAACAAGAAATGTTTCTGTATTTTCTCAAATATTTTTCTGTATCCATCACCAAGTTCAAGCATTTTTTTTCTTCATTCTCTTAATGTGGTGTATTATATTAATTGATTTTCTTCTGCTGAAACAAACTCACATACCAGGATCAAAGCCTACTGGATCAGAGTGTATAATTCTTTTGATAAGCTGTTGTATTCCATTTGCTCATGTTGTATGGAGAATTTTGCATCAATGTGCGTAAGAGATACTGGTTTGTTGTTTACTTTCCTTGTATTATATTTATCTGGCTTTGCTATGACCATAATGCTTGCCTCATAGAATGAATTATAGAGGGTTTCTGCTCTTCAATTTTGGGGGGATAATTTGAGCAGTATTGGAGTCATGTCTTCTTAGAATATTAGGTTTAATTCCCCTGTGATGTCATCTGGTCATGGGCTTTTCTTTGTGGGGTAGTTTTTGATGAGTGATTCAATCTCTTTACTAGTATGAGGCTTGTTGAGATCTGCTAATTCTTCTTCACTCAATGCAGATAGCTTGTTTGTTTCTAAGAAATTGTCCATTTCATCTAAGTTTCTAATTTATTATCAAGCAGTTGTTCCTAGTATCACCTTCTAGTTCTTTTTATATCAGCAAGGTTGTTAATAATTATCCCATTTTCATTTCTGATTTTAGTTATTTAAAGCTCTTTATTTTTCTTTGTTAGTCTAGACAAACATCTGTCAATTTTATTGATCTTTTTAAAGAAAAACTTGCTTTTGTTTATCCTCTATTATTTTTCTATTCTCTACTTCATTGTCTCTACTATAATCTTTGATACTTCCTTACTTCTGATCACTTTTGCTTAAGTGTGCCTTTATTTTTCTACTTCCAGTTTACAGATTAGGTCTCTGATTTAAAAACTTTATTCTTGTATATTATGAGCATTTAGAGTTAAAAATGTCCATCTAAGTACGCTGTTCTAGTTTGCTAGCTGCCAGAATGCAACATACCAGAAATGGAATCGCTTTTAAAAAGGGAAACTTAATAAATTGCTAGTTTACAGTTCTAAGGCCAAGAAAATGTCCCATTTAAAACAAGTCTATAGAAATGTCCAATCTAAGGCATCCAAGAAAAGATACCTTGGTTCAAGAAGTCCAATAAACTTCATGGTTTTTCTCTCAAGTGAGAAGGCACATGGCAAACACAGTCAGGGTTCTCTCTCATCTGTAAAGGCACATGGCAAACATGGTGTCATCTGTTAGCTTTCTCTCCTGGCTTCCTGTTTCATGAAGTTTCCTGTGAGACCTTTCTTTCTTCATCTCCAAAGGTCGCTGGCTGGTGGACTCTCTGCTTCTCATGGCTACATTGTTCTGCTCTGCTGTCTCTGAATCTCCAGCTTTCTCCAAAATGTCTCATCTTTTATAGGATTCCAGTAAACTAATCAAGACCACCTGAATGGGTAGAGACACGCCTTCACCTAATCCAGTTTAACAACCACTCTTCATGAAATCACATCTCTGGGGAGAGGATCTAATTACAGTTTCAAACATACAATACTGAATAAGGATTAGAATAAATGGCTGCCTTTACAAAATGGGATTAGGATTAAAACATGGCTTTTCTAGGGTAAATGCATAATTTCAAACCAGAACAGCACACCATGGGTTTCCCCAAAACATGTGATCAGAGCTGGGGCCCTACCAACAGGTGAGGAAATTCCAAAGCTGGTGCTGGGCATGGATGCCAGGGGCATAGGCTGTCAAGGAAATGATTGGACCCTCTCAGGGGGCATTGCCCCTCCCTCACTTGCACACCTCACATCACCCTCCTTGTCCCCAGAGGATGGCTGGTTAGCCAAAGTTGGGTAAGAATCCTCAGGGGAGGAGCAACCGAAGACAGGCACAGTTGCAAAGGGGCTATCAGGAGAAAACTTGGGGCCAACAGAGGTGGGGCACAGACTATCACCCCCCCCCCAGCTATGTAGTGTCCTAAACCCTGCATGGCTACCATGTTTCCCACACCCAGCTCAGACTGGGACATACAAACACCTGCAACAAGAAAAGGAGGAAATATAGGTGATGCTATAACTCCTTCTTCTAAGTCAGGGTAAGCATCAAAGGGGGTAATGTTGCAGACAGCCTCTGTTTGTTAAAGCCACTTCCTGTTGCAGTAGGCAGGAGCCTGTTTACTTGGACCATTCCCTGTTGAAAAATCTCCCAAACCCTGAGAACAGTCAATAGGCAGGATAAGAGAAGTTTCTGTGAAGCCCCCTCCTCGTCCTAACTGCTCATCTGCTTCTGTAAATCCAGCTTTGTGCCATTCCTAATTTAAATCAACCAATCATTTACCTTGTATTTAACGTGTCATCCTGTCTATAAAAACTGATGTTAACCATTTGTTTGGGGGTCAGACTTTCAGAGGCTACTCAGCTGAGCCCTATGGCCATGGATGAATAAAACCTACTTCCTGAAACTTTGGAACTTCAGCCCTGGTTTGTTCTGTTTCCGTGTAATATTCTGGGAGGCTTGCAGCCCTGTCCCTGTTTCATGCAACAAGATCAGGAACAAGACAAGGATGTCCACTGTCACCACTGTTATTCAATATTGTGCTGGATATTCTCGTCAAAGCAATTAAACAAGAAAAATAAATAAAAGTAATCCAAATTGGAAAGGAAGAAGTAAAACTTTCACTGTTTGCAGATGACATGATACTATATGTCAAAAATCCCAAAGAATCTCCATCAAAGCTACTAGATCTAATAAATGAGTACAGCAAAATGCAACATACAAGATCAACACCTCAAAACAGCAGTGTTTCTACACAATAGCAATGAGTAATCTGATGAAGAAATAAAAAAAAATTCCTTTTACAATAGCAACCAAAAGAATAAAATATTTGAGAATAAATTTGAGGATATAAAAGACCTATACACAGGTGGGTGCAACTGTGGCTCAATGGCAGAATTCTCACCTGCCATGCCAGAGACCCTGGTTTGATTCCCAGAGCCTGCCCATGCCAAAACAGACCTATACATAGAAAACTACAAGAAATTGCTAATAGAAATAAATGGAAAGGCATACCATGCTCATGGATTGGAAGACTTAATATAGTTAAGATGTAAATTCTACTCAAACGGGTTTATAGATTCAAAGCAACACCAATTAAAATCCCAACAACTTACTCTGCAGAAATGAAAAATCAATAGTCACATTTATTTGGAAGGGAAGGGTGTCCTATAAAGCTAAAAATTTCTTGAGAAAGAAAAATGAAGTGAGACATCTCACCCTACCTGACGTTAAAGCATACTGCAGGGCTACAGTGGTCAAAACAGCATAGTATTGGCATAAATATAAATATACTGACCAATGGAATCAGATAGAGTGTTCAGAAATAGACCCTCTCATCCATTGACAATTGATCTTTTATTAGGCAACCAAGCCACCACACCTGGAACAGAGTAGCTTCTCAAATAAATGTGCTTGGAGAACTGGCTGTTCAAACACAAAAGAATGAAAGTGGATCCATATCTCACACCCTATACAAAAATGAACTCAAAATGGAACACAGCCCTAAACACTAGATATAAGACCATAAAACTTTCAGAAGAAAATTTAGGGAAATATAAAACTTGTAATAGGAGGCAGTTTCCTAGACTTTACATTCAGAGCATGAGCTTGAAGGAAGAAATAGTAAATGGGAACTCCTCAAAATTAAACACTTTTAGGGTGCATGTGTGGTTCAGTGGTAGAATGCTTGTCTTTCATGCAGGAGACCCGAGATCAATTCCCAGACCAGGCACCCCCCAAAAAATTCAACATTAAACAATTTTGTGCATCAAAGAACTTTGTCAAGAAAGTAAAAAGTCATCCTAAACAATAGGAGAGAATATTTGGAAATCACATATCAGATAAGTGTTTAGTGTCCAGAATATATGAAGAGATTCTTCAACTAAACAACAAAAAAGATGAACAACCCAGATTTAAAAAATGGTCAAATGATATGGCAGACATTTCTCAGAAGAGGAAATACAAAAGGCTACACGGCACATGAAAAGATGCTCAACTTCACTGGCTATTAGGGAGATGCAAATTAAAACCACAATGTGATACCATCTGACACTCACTAGAATGGCCACGATAAAAAAAAAAGAAAAACAGAAACCAGCAAGTGCTGAAAGGATACGGAGAAACGGGCACACTTATCCACTGTTGGTGGGAATGTAAAATGGTACAACCACTCTGGAAGGCAGTTTTGTGGTTCTTCTGGAAGCTAAGCAAACAATGGGCATATGATCCAGCAAGACCTTAGTAACTACATATTCAGAGGACCTGAGGGCAAGGCCACAAATGGATATTTGCATACCAATGTTTATAGCAGCATTATTTATGATAGCCAAGAGATGGAGACAGCCGAAATGTCCATCAACGGAGGAGTGGCTAAACTAGCTGTGTAGTATACATACAATGGAATATTATACAGTTGTAAGACAGAATAAACTCTTGAAGTGTAACAATATGGACGAACCTTGAAGACATCATGCTGGGTGAAACAAACCCAAAGGAAAAGGACAAATACAGTATGGTCTCATTATGAGTGAACTTTGAGAATTGAAGTTAAGAAACAGGCTATCAGGAGATAGAAATAGGTTAGAGATTGAGCAATTGGTGCTGAAGGAATACAGATTGTGCAACAGGGCTCATTGTAAAAATTCAGAAATATACAGCACAATACTACCTGATTGTAACACAATAATATAAGTACACTGAATGAAGCTGAATGTGAGTATGATTGAGGGAGAAGGGCTGGGGCACATATTCAACTAAAAGGAAAGAGAGGATGTTGTAAAGCCTTGAGTATACAACCATGGTGATTAAGTGTACAAATAAAAAAATATTTTTCAAAGAGAAAGAACAAATGAAAGTCAACATTGCAAGATGCTGAAAATAGATGGTATATGGGAAAGTGTACAATCAATGAAAACTAGGGTCTATAGTCAACAGTAATTTTGTAGTATGCTTCCACTGAATGTAACAAAGATATTAGCCAAACTACATGTCAATAGATGGGGGACATGGGGAAGGGGTATGGATTCTTTGTGGAAGAAAAGGCAATGTCTTTAGATAGAGTATGGTGGTGAAGGCATGTTTATACAATTAGGCTCGATTGTATGATATGTGAATAAAACTGTTTAAAAATGAACAGAGAGGGTGGGCCACTGTGGCTCAGTGACAGAGTTCTCACCTGCCATGCTGGAGACCCAGGTTCAATTCCTGGTGCCTGCCCATGCCAAAAAAAAATGAACAGAGAGAAACAAGTGCTAGAGAATACGCAGAGAATGAGATGGAACTATTTGCTGTCAGTAAGGAAATGATAGGTCTGGTCTCTCAAGGGCAGTGTGGTGGTTCCACAGGAGACTAGAAGTGCTTTGCCATATGCTTAGTATATATCTAGGGGAACTGAATGGGGGGACTTGAATAGACATTTGCACACTGGGGTTTCTGGTGGCAGAGTTCGAATTCCACAATGATTGAATGTGACCTAAGAGTACAAAGACTGAAGAATAGAAGAGTGAACTGTGGTATATACTTACAATTGATTACTGAGCTGCCAAAAGAAGGAATGAAGTTGTAAGGCATATAAGTAAGTGTATGAATCTTAAGGACTGTATGTTGAGTGAAATGTCAGGAACAAAATACAAGATTATCATGCCTCAATGATATGGAGTAACTATAATATAATTACTTGGTGACTTGAAGTAAAAACCATGTTATCCAGTTGGGGCCTATTGTAAATTATCCTAGATTGTAAGCTCTTTTAGCAGTCACATATGATCAAGAGTTATAACTATTATTTCTAAATTTTGAGATACTGAGCTGGATGCTTATATCCTTGTCATTCACATAAACTTTGGGTATTTATGTGACACCTGAGAATCAGAATGAGAACTCTGAAGCTATGAAAGTCAGCAGTAGCCCATACAAGATCTGTTCAAAAGGTTGAGAAAGTGTTCAGATTTCATGCAGAGATATAAATGAAGCTGATCTGTATAGGACTGAGGTATATCAGAATATAAGGTAAAGGATGATATGGTCCATATTTTAAAACTTCAACTGCTGTGTGAGACCAAAGGGAGGGCTGTTTATTTGGTGCAAAATTTATGATTTGGATAGTGCATTTCTTAATTTAACTTGTATTGTCAGTTTAGTTGGATACCATAGGTACATGAAATCTTGAATAGGGTGTGTGATCTTGTTGGTTTGTCCAGGTTAGTGTGATGCCCCAATATATCCCAGAGTAAGTTGTGCAGCAAATGAAGAATTATTTGTCAGGTCCCCTTAGGGAATTGGGGAGAAAGGAAGAAATGTTTAACTTCCCCATTTGGAGAAACTGTGATACTCTTGCAAGCAGTGAGGACAATCAAATCAATAGGTCAAGCCCTCTATCTTGAGGTTTACCCCTATGAAATTTATTCCTGCAATGAATAGCTAATCATATTTAAAATTAGGCCTAAGAGTCAGCCCTAGAAAACCTTTTATGTTGCTCATATGTGACCTCTCTCTCTAAGCCAACTCAGCAGGTGAACTGACTACATTCCACCCTATGTGGGACATGACTCACAGGAGTGTAAATCTCCCTTGCAATGTGAGACAGAACTTCTCAGATGAGCCAGGACCCAACATCAAGGGATTGAGAAAGCCTTCTTGACCAAAAGAGGGAAGAGAGAAATGAGAGAAAATACAATTTCAGTGGCTGAGAGATTTCAAGCAGTTGAGATGTTATCCTGGAGGTTATTCTCATGCATTATAAACATATCCCTTTTTAGTTTATAGTGTATTGGAATGGCTGGAGGGAAGTACCTGAAACTGTTGAGCTGTGTTTCAGTAGCCTTGATTCTTGAAAACAAATGTATAAAGATATCATTTCTACAATGTGACTGGGGGGTTGTGAATACTTTGCATCTGTTGCAGCTTTTATCCAGGGTATAGACAGATGAGTAAAAAAATATGGATGCAGAATAAATGATAGGGAGATGAAAGATAAAATAAATTGTGTAGATGGAAATACTAGTGGTCAATGAGAGGGATGGGTAAGGGGTATGGTATGTATGAGTTTTTTTCCTCTTTATTTATTTTTCTGGAGTGATGCAAGTGTTCTAAAAAATGAGCATGGTGATGAATACACAACTATGTGATGATATTGTGAGCCATTGACTGTACACCATGTAGGGAAAGTATGAGTGTGAATATTTATCATAAAAATATTTTAAAATTATGTACAGAGTGTGATGTCATCAACATGGTGATGTAAACAGCTACTGAAAATTTCTCCTAGGAGATTCCACATTAAAAAAGAATAATTCTGAATTGTTCAGAAATATGATAGAGGATCAGAAATATGACAGAGGATATTGAAAGCAGAGGGACCCAACAAATCCCAATTTGAAGATGAAGATGAATATCAGGTAAGAAATTTCTGACCTTGACCAGCCAGCCTCTCCCATCCCCCTAACTCAGTCTCATAATGTGGGACAGGCACAGTGACAGCAGCAGGGACCTCTTCCAATGGGGACACAGAATATTCTCCCACCATAGTGGGACAGACTGTCACCTTTTGAAGACCTTGGGGACAGGGGAGAGCGTTTCAAAGCCCAGATCAGTGAGAAACAGAGAATCTGAGTAAAGATGGACATAAGCTGTGTTTCTAGCCTGGGTTAGAAAGTCCTACCCACACCCCTGTGAGAAATGGCAGCAAGAGACCTGATTGCTGCTTGAAGGAAGGCTATAGACTGGTACAACTAGGGGTACACTCCACTATAAATAAAGTGGGGTACATAGACTTATATTGAAGCAGATTTTAACTGGCAAAGAGGCAAAAGGAACCCTGCAGTCAGCCTGACCTGGTGAGGCACAGGTTGTGCTCAGAAGGCACACAGATCTGAGGTTGAGTCAGTTATCAAAAACTGCCATCTGTTGGAAAAAAGAGAAAGTGCAAGAGATTTGAAGGGCTTTTTTAGTGACTACCAAGAAAATTATATCAGGCCTACTGGAGTGGGTCTAGACTTCCTTCATGGGAACCTGTCTCTATTTTAGGTAAGAAACATGGGACAACGCAACTATTAAAGCAGTACCCTAAAACAAACCAAGGTCTTGCAGGATGGTAAAAACTAGACTACTGCTGGGAGACAGCAGAGTTGTTTTACCCACAAACAGGGAAATTTTTGTGGTGCCAGTACTCACATCCCTGAAGCAGGCTACTGAATGTGCCTGGTTTCAGGGAGAGACTGGGGGTCAGAACAAATCTGAAAATTGACTGGTGAGAGAGATGAGCACACAGAGAACAAATCCAAGCAAAACCAAAACACTAGGCAAAAGTGATAAAATGATCCCTAGAATAAAGTAAGCAAGAAAAAACACCTTGACACCAGCAAAAAAAAAATCACAACTTATACCAGGAAAAACAAAGTTATGATCCATTCAAAGGAACAAACTAACACATCAACTGAGATGTTCATACTGAAGCAACTAATTAATGATGTTAAAACAGAGCTTCTAAATTAATTCAAAGATCTGAAGGAAAATATGGAAAAAGACAATAAGAATCTAAAGAAGAGAGAGTGTGTCCATACAGAAGAATGTGAAAGCATGACAGAACAAATGGCAGAACTTATGGGAATGAAAGGCATAATAAAAGAGATGAAAAACAAAATGGAGACACAAGGGATTGATGCAGAGGAAGGGATTGGGAACTATAAGAAAAGATATCTGAAATTCTACACACAACAACAACAAAAAACAGATAGGGAAAAACTGGAAGAATTTGAGCAGTATCTCAGGGAACTGGATCACATTCTGAGGCACATTCACATATGTGTTGCAGGTTTCCCAGAGGGGGAAGAGAAGGGAAAAGGGGCAGAAAGAATAACTAAGGAAAAAATCACTGAAAATTTCCAAACTCATAGGAAAGATATAAAACCACCAGTATAAGAAGCAGTGTACACCAAACAGAATAGATTCAAATACACCTATGCCAAGAAACTTACAAATCAGATTGTCAAATGTTAAAGACAAAGAAAGAATTCAAAATCTGCAAGAGAACATTGATCAATTACAATGCAAGGGAAGCTCTATAAGACTGAGCGTGGATCACTCAGCAGAAAACATGGAATTGGGAAGACAGTAGGGTTATATATTTAAGATACTGAAAGAGAGCAAAAGCACCAACCAAGAATTCTATTTCTGGCAAAACTCCCTTCAAAAATGAGGGAGAGTTTAAAATATTTACCAATAAACAGGCACTGAGGAAGTTCGTGAAGCAGAGACAAGCTCTACAGGAAATACTAAAGAAAGCAGTACAGGGAGACAGGAAAAAAAAGGAGAAAGATTTGAAGAAGAGCGTATAATGAAAATTAGCAGGAAGGGTAACCAATAAGGTTGAAAGAGGCAAAAAAAAAATGATATGACAGGTAAAATCTAAAAGAAAAAAATGGTTGAAGAAAGTACAGTCTCTGCAGTCATAGCATCAAGTGTTAATGAATTAAACTCCCCAATCAAAGATATAGACTGTCATGATAGATTAAAAAAACAGGATCCATCTATATGCTGTCTGCAAGAGAGTCAGTAAGACCAAAGAAGAAAAACAGTATGAAAGTGTAAGGCTAGGAGACGATATCCCATGCAAACAACAACAAGAAAAAATCAGGGGTAGCTATACTAATAGCAGACAAATTAGACTTCAAATGTAAAACAATTAAAAGAGACAAAGAAGGACACTATATATTAATAAAAGGAAAATTTATCAGGAAGACATAAAAACCATCAATATCTATGTACTGAGCCAGATTGCCACAAAATACATGAGGCAAACACTAACAACATTGGAGGAAGAAGTAGACATTGCTACAATGATAGTTAGAGTCTTCAATACACTAATCACATTAATGGATAGAACATTTAGACAGAGGATCAATACGGAAACTAAGATCTTGAATAATATGGTATATGAACTAGACTGAACAGATATTTACAGAACTTTGCATCCAACAACAGCAGGATACACATTCTTCTTAAGTGCTTTTCAGTCATTCACCATGTGGATCCACAAAGCAGTTCTCTGTAAATTTAATAATGTCAAAATTATACAAAGTACTTTCTCAGATCATAATGGAATGAAGTTGAAAATCAATATCAGGCAGAAGCCTGAAAAATTCACAGATTTATAGAGGCTAAACAACACAATCTTAAACAACCAGTGCATCAAGGAAGAATTTAGAAAAGAAATCAGTGAATATCTCAAGGCAAATGGAAATGAAAACACAACATAACAAAACTTATGGAATGCAACAAAGGAAAAGCTGAGAAAGAAGTTTATTGCCCTAAACACTTATTAAATAGAGAAAGGACAAAAATTGAGGAATTAGATGATCAACCGAAGGAACAAGAAAAAGCCCAGCAAACTAACCCCAGAGCAAAAGAAGGAAAGAAATAACAAAGATTAGCACAAAAATAAATGAAATTGAGAATATGAAAGCAATAAAGAGAATTAATAAAACCATAAGTTGGCTCTTTGAGAAAGTCAATTAAAATAGATAGACCCTTACCTACACTGGCAAAGAAACCAAGAGAGGGGATGCAAATAAATAAAATCAGAATGGGAAGAGGGACATAACCACTGTCTCTGCAGAAATAAAGGATATAAGTAGAGCATACTATGAACAACTTTATGCTAACAAGCTAGCGTATCTTGTTGGATGAACTCGACAACTCCCAAGAAAAGAATGGGCAAAACATTGACTTAGGAGAAACATAAGACTTCCACAAACAAATCAGAAGTAAAGAAATTGAATTGGTCATAAAAAAAAACTCCCCAAAAGGGAAAGTTCAGGACTAGATGGCTTCAAAGTTGAATTCTATCAGTCAAGAAAAAATTAATACCATTCCTGCTCAAACCCTTCAAGAAAACTGAAGTGGAGTTAAAGCTACCTAATTCATTCTAGGAAACCAATATCACCCTAATACCAAAGCCAGGCAAAGATACTGCAATAAAAGAAAATTATAGACCAATATCTTTAATGAATACAGTTGCAAAGACACTCATCAAAATATTTGCAAATCTGAATCCTGCAGCAAATTAAAAGAATTACACACCATGACCAAGTGGGTTTGATTCCAGGTGTGCAAGGTCATTCAACACAAGGAAATCAATGAATGTAATACACCATATCAATAAATTAAACAGGACAAAACACTTGATCAGCTTGATTGATGCAGAAAAGGCACTTGACAAGATTCAGTATCCTTTCTTGATGAAGACATGCCAAAGTTTAAGAATAGAAGGAAACTTCCTCAACATGATAAAAGGTATTCTAGTTTGCTATCTACAAGAATGAAACACACAAGAGATGGATTGGCTTTTAATAAAAGGGGATTTATTTCATTAGTTTTTTAGAGGAAAGGCAGCTAACTTTCAACTGAGGTTCTTTCTTATGTGGAAAGGCACAGGGTGATCTCTGCTGGCCTTCTCTCCAGGCCTCTGGGTTCCAACAACTTTCCCTGGGGTGAATTCTTTCTGCACTTCCAAAGGCCTGGGCTGGCCTGCGAGTGCTGAGATGAGGTATGCTGAGCTTCTTGGGCTGTGCTACATTGAGCTCTCTCATTTAAGCACCAGCCAATTAAAACAAACATCATTCATTACAACAGGCATGGCTTTTAGTAGACTGCAGATTCCTGTTGTAGATGAGCAACAGATGAGGTTCATGTACCATTGGCTCATGTCCACAGCAACAGAACTAGGTACCTTCACCTGGCCAAGTTGACAACTGAATCTAACTACTACAAAGGAATATATGGAAAATGCACAGCTAGCATCGTACTAAATGTGGAAAGACTTAAAGTTTTCCTTCTAAGGTCACAAACAAATTAAGGATGCTGTTGTCACCATTGTTATTCAGGACTGTGCTGGAAGTTTTAGTTAGAGCAATTAGAAAGAAAAGAAATGAAATGTATCCAAATTGGAAGGGAAAAACTTAAACATTCACTGATTGCTGATGATATAATCCTGTATGTAGAAAATACTGAAAATTTACATTATAGCTGTCATAGTTAATAAATGAGTATAATAAGGTGGCAGAACACATGATCAACATGTGAAAATCAGTTCAGTTTCTATACACCAGCAGTGAGCAATCAGTGAAGAAAATCAAGAAAAAATTTCCACTTAAAATAACAACTAATAGAATCAAATATTTAGGAATAAAATTAATCAAAGACATGAAAGGCTTATACACAAAAAACTGCAAAACTTTGCTAAAAGAAATCAAAGAAGACCTAAATAAAAGAAGGACATACTGCATTCATGGATTAGAAGACTAAATATAGTTAAGATGTCAATTCTATCCAAATTGATTTATAGAGTCAATGTAACACTAATTAAAAATCCTGCAACTTACTTTACAGAAATAGAAAAATCAATATAATCTCATTTATTTGGAATGGTAGTATGCCCCCAAACAGCTAAATATATTGAAAATAAAAATAAAGTGGCAGCTCTCTCAGTACCTGACTTTAAAGATTATTTCAAGCATACAATGGTCAAAACAGCATGGTGTTAACATAAAAGAAAGTGTACTGATCAGTTGAATTGAATTGAGTATACAGAGGTATGGCAAATTGATCTTTGATAAGGTAAGCAAGTCAATTCAACTGGGACAGAGCATCCTCTTTCACAAATGGTGTTTGGAGAACTACATATCCATATCCAAAAGAATGAAAGGGGACCCCTATCATATGCATTATACAAAAATTAACTCAGTATGGATCAAAGACCTACATGTTAGAGCTAAGACCATAAAATGTTTAGAGGAAAATGTATGAAAATATATTAAGGATCATGGCATAAGCAGTAATTTCCTAGACCTTACACTCAAAGCATGAGCAATGAAAGAAGAACAAGATAAACGGGGTCTCTTCAAAAGTAAACATTTTTGGGCATCACTGAGACTTGTCAGGAAAGTAAAAATGCAGCATGTGTAATGGGAGACAATAAATGGAAACCATATATCATATAAGGGTTTCAAATTCAGAATATAGACATCTTATAACTCAACAAAAGAAGGACAAACAACCCCATTAAAAAGAGGGCAAAAGATATGGACAGACACTTTTCTGAAGAGGAAATACAGATGACCCCAAAACATGAAAAGGTGCTCAATGTAGCTGGCTATTAGGAAAATAGACTTCAAAAGCAAAATGTGATATTATTATCTCACACATGCTATAATGGTCATTATCAAAAAAAAAAAAAACAGAAAATGACAAGTGCTGGAAAGGATATGGAGAAAGAGGCACACATTCCCTGTAGGTAGAAATGTAGAATTGTTCAACCACTCTGGAAGGCAGTTTGTTGGTTCCTTAGGAAGTTAAGTGTAAACTTGTCATATGATCCAGCAATCCCGTTATTAGACATATATTAGGAGTAAATGATGGCAAGGACACAAATGGACATTGGCACACCAATGTTTATAATAGCATTATTTATGATTGCCAAGAGATATAAAGATTCCAAATGTCCATCACAGATGAGTGGCTAAACAAACTGCAGTATACACATATGATGGATTATTATGCAACTGTAAGACAGATAAAGTCATGAAACATGTAACAAGGTGAATGAACCTTGAGGATCTTATGTTGAGTGAAATTAGATGGAAAAAAAGACAAATACTGTATGGTCTCATTAATATGAGCTAATCTTAATGAGTCAACTTTGAGAGGTAAAGTTGAGAACTGAAATTATCAGTAGATAGAAAGAAGGCAGACATTGGGCTTTTGATGCTGAGGGAGTACAGATTGTTCAACACAACCAATTGCAAAGATCCAGAAATGGATAACCCAATGCTATTTGATGGTAGCACAATAGTGTAAGCACACTGAATGAAGCTGAGTGGGAATATGGCTGAGGGATGAGGTCTGGGGGCATGTATGACAGCAGAAGGAAAGATAAAGGATAAAGACTGCAATGGTACAACTTAGCAATGCCTAGAGTGAACATGATGGTGATTAAATGTACAATTATAAGAATGTTTTTGCATGAAGGAGAACGAATTAATGTCTACATGTCTAGGTGTTGAAAAGGAGATGTTATGTGGAAAATATATATAATCAATGCATGCTAGGGATGTAATTAAGAGTAACATTGTAATATGGTTTCATTAAATGTAACAAATGCCATATACCAAAGCTAAATGTCAATAAATGGAGGATATTGGGGAAGGGTATATGATTCGTTGCAGAAGAAATGGAAATGTCCTCATATAGTTTGTGCTGGTGAAGGCATGGCTATGTGATTACAGCAGGAGCCAGTGATTTTTTACTAAGATTGGATGGTATGATATGTGAATAAAACTGTTTAAAAATGAACAGAGAGATACAAATGATGGAGAAAAGGTGGAGAGAGTGATATATCTAGTCACTGTTGGTAGTGAAGTAGAGTGGTGCAGCCCTTATGGAGAGTGTGGTAGCCCAAAGGGAGGCTGGGGATGGTTTGCCATATGATCCTGCAACCTCATACATAGTTCAGTGTATACTTGAATGACTTGAGAGTGGGGACTTGAAGGGACATTTGCGTACTGGTGTCTATGGCAGCAGTGTTCGCAATTTGCAATGGACAGAAGTGGCTTAATAGTACATTGACTGAAGAGTGGAAAGGGTAACTGGGGTGTATGCACACAATGGACTATTGGGCAGCTGTAAGAAGGAGTGAAGTTGTGTGGCATGCAATGAGTTAAATGAACATTGTGGACATTATCTTGAGTGAAATAAGCAAGAAATGAAAAGACACATTTTATAATGCCTAATATGGACTAACTTGAATGTGCAAACCCTGAGAATTGAATTCAAGAGTATAGGTTATCAGCTGGAGGCCTATTGTAAAGGTTCCAAAATTGTAAGTTCTTGCAACAGTCACATCTATTCCAGATTGTGTCTGTTATTTAAAGGTTTCAGATACTGAGCACTTTCTGTATAACCTGGGCATTCCCTGAAACATGGGCTATTTGTGTGACACCTGAGACTGTGTTCTAGAGTTCTGCAGCCATGAAAGCCAACATTATCCCATACAGCAACGGGTGAAAACACTGAAAAGTGATCAGACTTCAGTACAACTTATATGGGTAAGACTAAGGTACAACAGACTACAGGGTAAAAGGTAATATTGACTGCATCTTGAAACTTCAACTTCTGTGTAAGACCAAAGGAAAAGACATTTATTTGGTGCAAAAATTACATTTTGGTAGCATATTATCTAATCTAGCTTGTATTGTCAGCTTATTTAAACACCATAATAACGTGGAACCTTGAATAGGGAATTATATCTTGCTGATTTGTACAGGTTTGCAGGATGTCTCTACACATCCCAGAGTAATCTGGGCAGAAGATTATAAAGCATTTACAAAGTTCCCTTGTGGGACTGGGTAAAAGGTGGAAATAATAAACTTCCCCACCTCAGGAAGACCTGATATACCCACAATCATTGGGGACTGCCCATTTGATGGTCCAGGATCTCAATCTTGAGGTTTGCCCTTATGAAATGTATTCCTGTAAAGGAGAAGCTAGGCCTACTCATGATTATGACTGAGTCACCCCAGAGAACCTCTTTTGTTGCTCATGTGTGGCTTCACTCTCTAAGCCAACTCAGCAGGTGACTTCACCTGGGAGACCCTTACCTGAGACATGACTCCCAAGGGTTAAATCTCTCTGGCAACATGGGACCTGACTCCAGGGGAGAAGCCAGGCCCTGGAGTTATTGGAGTGAGTAAGCCTTCTGGAGCAATTGGGGGAAGATAATTGAAACAAAATAAAATTTCAGTGGCTAAGAGATTTCAAATAGAGTTGAGTGGTCATTCAGGAGGATATTCTTAAGCAGTATACAGATATCCATTCCGTTTTTGATGTGTTGGAGTAGCTAAAGGGTAATACCTGAAACTGTTGAACTGTAATCCAATAGCCTTGATTTTTGAAGATTATTGAATAACTGTGGAATTTTTAAGTTGTGATTGTGTGATTATGAAAACCTTGTGACTGACATTCCATTTATCAAGTGTATGAATGGATGAGTAAGAGAAAAAGAGAAAATAAATAAATAGTGGGGGAGGTGGTTTGGGGTGTTTTGAGTGTTCTTTTTTACTTTCATTTTTATGTTTTTTTTGGAGTAATGAAAACGTTCAAAAATTAATTGTGAAGATGAATGCACAGCTATGTGATGATACTGTTAACCATTATTGTACAATTTGGATGACTATACAGTATGTGAATATATAATATATTTCAATAAAATTGCATTTTAAAAATTATGTACAGATGAAGAAATTGCCATCATGACAGAGATAGCACAATAAAGATATACACATCCAATGATCTAAACAATTTCAAGGATCAAGTACACTAATGAAAGTTGATGTAAAAAAATTAAACTATATGACAAAATAATAAATATGTGTATCTACAATAATGAGTAATCAAGGAACATAAAAATATTATATATGACTTGGATAATTTAAAAAAGAGAAAAAAAGAGAAATGAAACATAACTACAGATGAAAATAATGATTTAAGTGCAGCAGCAGATTTGACAGAAAAGACATAATTCTATAAAGATAGATATAAAGGAATTGCAGAAAATAAAGCATGGAAATGTGAAGGTGGAGGATTTAAAAGATAGAGTAAAATATATTTGGAGGGAGTAATATGATCTTACACTACACCTTAATAGTAACAAAAGGATATTAGAGGAAGAATGGGTATTGTTCTGTATACACGCATACGTGTATGTGTCTGTAATATATGCATATACTTGTCATTGTGCTTAAACCTCACAGATTTCAGGATAGTTACTAGCTCAATGAAAAACATTTTCTTGCATATCATAATGAAGCAATAGTTGTACAACCTACTTATTTTGGAATTTGCTTTTCTGTCTTCACTGGATTACATCTGATCATTTTTTATTATAAATTACTATTACTTTTGTCCATTCGGTATTCCCTTGGTACACACACTTCTAAATTGTAGTTGCATGTTAGCCCAACACACAACTAGATGTGGTTGCAAAAGCAATTTAGAGGCCAAGACTAAAAGAGTTATAGAAACATAACCTTTGCTAAATTGTCATTAAACAAACTCAGAAAAGAGTATTAGAATAGCCATAATTTTCATGAAATGTATTATGTGGACATGGGATTCCCACATACTTGTTTTATAGAGATCTAATCGTTTTCTTCTACAAAGAGATGGAAACATCTGCCCTGCCAATTGATATCTATCATTACCCTTCTCAATAATCATTTCTTACCTTTATGAACTACACACTCTGTAATTGATTTTTCTCTCTTTTATTGAAGCTTAAATGTTACTTTATTGTGAAATAAAATTAAAAAACATTATACAAAATTGCACAGGCAAAATTATCTCAAAAAAAGAAAAAATATGTAAATGTATGTCTAGTTAAAACATTTAAATACAATATTCCAAATGAACAGTGGCTAGGTCTGCTGTTAGTATTATAAATAATATTTTCTTTTCAATTTTCCATCTTTTTAGCAATGCTCATGTGCATAATTAAAAAATATTTTTATTGCAAAATCTTCACACACATACAGTCAAACCATAGTATACAATTTTTGAATCATAATATCATCACCTACTTGTGTATTCATCACCACAATCATTTTTAGAACATTTGCATCACTCCATTAAAATAAGTAAAAGGAAAAGAAAACTCATACACCCATACACCTTAACCCTCCCTCTCATTGACCACTAGAATTTCAATCTACCCAATTTTTTACTCTTTGCCACCCCCATTATTTATTAATTTATTGTCTTTTTGTTTTTACTCATATGTCCATACCCTGGATAAAAGGAGCTTCAGACACAAGGTTTTCACAATCACATGGTCACATTTTTAAAGCTACATAGTTGTACAATCACATTCAAGAATCAAGGCTACTGGAACACAGTTCAATAGTTTCAGATACCTCTCTCTAGCCACTTAACTGCACCATAAACTAAAATGGGATATCTATATAATGCATAAGAATAACCTCCAGGATAATCTCTCAACTCTGTTTGAAACCTCTCAGTCACTGAAATTTTATTTTGTCTCATTTCTCTCTTCCCCCCTTTAGTCAAGAAGGCTAACTAAGTCCCATGTCGCCAGGTCCTGACTCATTTCAGGAGTCTTGTTCCACATTGAAAGAAAAATGCCCACCCCTGAAGGTCATGTAACATGTAGGGGGAGGGCAGTAAGTTCAGTGCTGATTTGGCTTAGAGAGAGGTCACATCTGAGCAACAAAAGAGTTTCTTTGGCAGTGACTTTTAAGAATAATTATAAGTAGATTTAGCTTCACTTTGCATAAAAAGTTTCATAGAGATATTACCCAAGATAGGGGCCTCAGCCTATTGAATTAGTTGCACACACTGCTTGTGAGAATATGAGGAATTCCACACATGGGATGCTTTAATACTTCCTCCTTTTTCCTCAGGGCCCCAAGGAGACTTGGCAAATATTTTAATTCTCTGCCCAGATTAATCTGGCATATACTGGTGCTTCACACTAATCTGTTCTTGCAGTTGGAGGGATTATGTGTTCCAGTAAAGCCATGCTTTAATCCTGATCAATCTTTCAATCTCTATTCAGTACTGAAGGTTGGAAACTTGATTAAATTATTTGCATGGAGATGTGACACATCCAATTGTGGGTATTAATTTTGATTAGAGGGAGATGTGAATTCATTCATTCCAGGTGGGTCTTGATGAGTTTACCAGAATCCTTTAAAAAGGGCAACATTTTGGAAAAAGCTTCAGAGCCATGAGAGCCGGTAGAGCCCACACAGCCAGAGTCCCTGGAATATGAAGAAGGAAAATGGCCCCATGGTAGCTTCATGAAACAAGAAGCCCAGAGAGAAATCTGGCAGATGTTCACCATGTTTTCCATTTGCCTTTCTGGTTGAGAGAGAAACCCTGAACATCATTGGCTTCTGGAACAAAGGTTTGTTTCCCTGGATGCCTTACATTGGTCATTTCTATAGCCTTGCTTTAAATTTGGATATTTTCAAAGCCTTAGAACTGTAAACTTGCAACTTATTAAATTCCCCTTTCTAAAAGCCATCACATTTCTGGTATATCACATTCCAATAACTTACAAAGTAGGACAGATTTTGGTACCAGGTGTGGGGTGTTGCTGCAGTTTTAAAAAACCAAACATGTTTGAATGGCTTTTTAAATGGATAATGGGCTGATTTTGGAGAAGTTGTGAGGATCTTGATATAGAAGGCCTAGAAATCTTGAAGAGACTGTTGGTAGAAATGTGGACTCTAAAGATACCTCTGACAAGGCTCTAGGCAGAAATGAGGTGTGTGTTGTTGAAAACTGGAAGGAAGGTGATCCTTGTTTTAAAACGGCAGATAATCTGGAAAACTTGACTAGTTGCTTTGGTTGGAAGGCAGATTTTAAAAGCCATGAACTTGGACATTTATCTGAAGAGATTTCCAATTTAAATGTAGAAAGTGCAGCTTGGTTTCTTCTTGCAGCTCATGGTGAAATGCAACAGAAAAGTGATAAGCTGAGAACTGAACTTTTGGATATAAAGAAACCAGAAATTGATGGTCTGGAAAACTCTGGGCCTCAAGAAAGGGAGATCCCAAGAATAGTGTCCCATATGAGGATTTAGCCAAATGCTGAACCAGTTAGCCATTTGAGAAGAAACCAGGATTGGAGATATAGTTATCCAGGAAGGATATGTGGAAACTCTTTTTGTCTGATGGGCATGATTGTTGCTTACTACATAGAAAGTCAAGAAGAGTGCTTTGGGATCTGTATAAATGCAACCACTTCCAGTCTGGACTAAACATCTCTGAAAAGAGACAAAGTGAAGGTGAAATAACCTCAGAGGCAGAACTATGGAATCTAAAGTCTGAAGTCAAGTAATTTCATGCCAGGAAAGTGGACCCATGCAAGCACTTGGAGAGGGTGAGTTTGCCTGGAAGGCAGAGGATTGGCCATCCACCTCCCTGCAGTAGAAGAGTTGTGCTGCCTATGGGCTTAGAGAGGGCAAAGCACATTCCTTGAGAATTGGGGAGAGCCTGGACTACACCACATGGAGGGGTTGAGGATGTACCCTGGAGATGGCAGAGAGCCTGGGTGCAGTCCCGATGCTTGGAGAGGGTGGAGCTGAGGAAAATATGGTCTCCCCAATGTCCCCCAAGGTTGCATTTGGAGGAGGCGGGACACTGCATAGGCCCTTGGGAACAGTGAGACTACCACTTTCTTGAGCCCCAAAGATAAATAACTCTCAGATTTTGAAATCTAATGCTGTTTTCCCTGAAGGATTTCAAAACTGCTTGGGTCTAGTGAACCCTGTATTTCTTCCAATTTCACCCTATGGATATTGGGGTATTTATCTTATGATTGTCCCTCCATTGTGTGTTGGCAGAAAATAACTTACTCTGAGATATACATGTCTAGAGCTAGAGGAGACTTTGCCTTAGGATAAATCATGCCTCTAACTCACTTTGATGACATTTTGTGCTATTTCTGACTTTGCATTGGATTTGTATTGTTACTGAAATGGTTTAAGACTTTCTAATATTGTGATGGAATGAATGTATTTTACATATGGGAAAAGCATGTCTTTGTAGGGTCCAGAAGATGGAATGTGCCAGTTTAAAAGGATTATGTATCCTAGAAAAACCATGTTTTAATCCTGATCCATCTCTGAATACCCATTCAGTACTGTAGGTTCAAAATCTGATTGATTATCTCCACATAGATGTGATACACCCAATTGTGGGCATTAACCTTTATTTACGACATGTGACTCCACCCATTTCAAATGGGTCTTGATTAGTTTACTGGAATCCTTTAAAAGAGCAAATATTTTGGAAAAAGCTTTAGAGACTTGAGAGCCATAGAGAACCAAGAGAACCCGCACATCCAGAGACCCTTGGAGACAAAGAAGGAAAACACCACCAGGGAATCTTCATGAGACAAGAAAACTAGAGAGAAAGCTGGCAGATGTCACCATGTTTGACATATGCCTTTCCAGTTGAGAGAGAAACCCTGAACATCATTGACCTTCTGGAACCATGGTATCTTTATCTGGATGCCTTATATTGCACATTTCTATAACCTTGCTTTAATTTGGACATGTTCACAGCCTTAGAATTTGTAAACTTGCAGCTTACTAAATTCCTCTTTTAAAAGCCATTCCATTTCTTGTATATTGCATTCTGGCAGATTGCCAACTAGAACACTTTTACAAACCAACAGGATCTCATGCCTTCTCAAGATCCCATGTAGTTATGGTGTTCATATAAACTGACCATACAAGTTAAATTAGATAGTACACTTAAAGAAAATATAAATTTTGCATCTAATAAAAATATCTCCCTTAGGTCTCACGCAGAAGTTGAAGTTTTAAAATATAGACCACATCATCCTTTAGCCTGTTTTCTGATTTACCTTAGTCCTATTGAGATCAGCTTCTTTCATGTTTCTAGTTAAAGTCTGATCCCTTTCTGAACTCTTTAAACAATTGCTGTATGGGGTATTGCTGACTTCCATAGCATCAGTGCTCTAACACTGATCACAAGTGTCACATAAATACCTGGCATTTTATGGAATGACCAAGTTATTCACAAATAGGCCAGGTATCTTAGGATTTTGAAATAACAGTTACAACTACTGAATACATGTGACTGCTGTAAAAGCTTACAATCCAGGACCTTTATAATAGTCCCCAACCAGATAACCCATGCTCTTGACTTCAATTCTCTGAGGTTGAGCATGATAGTTATTCAATATAAGTGAGGTATGATAATATTTGTCTATTTGTTTCAAACATTTCATTCAACATCCTATCCTTAAGGTCCATTCACCTAATCACATGTCTCACAACTTCCTTCCTTCTTGCACATGCTCAGTACTCCATTGTATGTATGTACCACAGTTCCCCCTTCCGTTCCTCAGTTGTATCCTTAGACTGCCTCCATCCATTGCAAATCATGAACACTGCTGCCACAAACACCAGTGTGCAAATGTCCATTCGTGACCCTACATTCAATGCCTCCAGTTGTATACTTAGTAATGAAGTTGCAGAATGATTCTGCAACCCCAACCCTAGCCTCCTGTAGAACACACCATATTGCCCTCCAAAGGGCGGGACCTCTCAGCTTCCCTACCAGCAGTGAAAAGGTACATCTCTTTCTCCACATTTTCTCTAGCAGTTTTTTAAAATTTCTGTTCATTTTTACAGTTTTATTTGCAAACGATCCAATCAAAGTATGTAACCATACATTCACCATCATAATCTGTGTGGAGACATTTCCTTTGCTTCTGCAGGGAACCAATATCCCTCCCCAATACTCCACACTTGTTGACATTTCGCTTTGTTGTAATGCTGTTGTTACATCCAGTGGAAGAATATTACATTCTTATGCTTGACTATAGACCCTAGCTTGCATCGATTGTATTTTTTCCTCTATATAATCCCATTTTCACTAACTTGCAATTTTTACAATCACTTGCCCTCCATCAAGCAACATTTTTATATTTGTACATTTAATCACCATTATTGTCTACTCTAGGCATTCCGATGTTATACTGTCTTAGTCTATATCCTTTATCTTTCCTTCTGATGCCATACATGCACCCCAGCTCTTCCCCCTCAACCATAATCACATTTAGCTTCTTTCTGGGTACTTATATTATTGGGCTACCATCAGATAGTGTTGTTCTAGTCACTTCTGAATTTTTACAAGCAGTCATGTTGCCAATTCTGTATTCCTTCAGCCTCAAATTCCCAATCCCTACTGGCTTTCTATCTCCTGATAACCTGTATTCTTATTTGTAACTCTCAAAGTTAACTCATTAATGTTAGTTCATATTAGTGAGATCATAGAGTATTTGTCCTCTTGTTTCTGGCTAGTTTCACTCAGCATAATGTCCTCAAGTTTCATCCACATTATTACATGCTTCATGACTTTATTCTGTCTAACAACTGCATAATATTCCATCCTACAGATATTCCACACCTTCTTTAGTCACTTGCTGATGATAGACATCCGGGCTGTTTCTATCTTTTGGCAATCATAAATAATGCAGCTATAAACATCAGTCTACAAATGTCTGTTTGTGTCCTTGTCATCAGTTCTTCTGAATATATACCTCATAGTGGGATTCCTGGATCATATGGCAATTATATTCCTACCTTCCTGAGAAACTACCAAACTGTCTGGAAGGCTTGTTTGTCTTTTTGTTGTTGAGTAGTAGAATATCTATATTTTCTGGATATTAAACCCTTATCTGATATGTGGTTTCCAAAAATTGTCTCCCATTACATAGTGTGATGGTTTGGATCTATGGTGGACCCCAATCCTCACTCAATACTGCTGGGTGGAAGCATTTTGATTTCTCCCATGGAGATGTGACCCACCTAACTGTGGGTGGTAACTTATAATTAGATTATTTCCATGGAAATGTGTCTCCACCCATTTATGGTGGAGTTGCTTACTGGAATACTTTTAAAAGAGGAAATATTTTGGGGAGAGTCCTTTTTGTAGAGCCACGAGAAAGCCAGCAGATGCCCCCATGTTTCCCATGTGCCCTTCCAGCTGAGAGAGAAACATTGAACGTCATTGGCCTTCTTGAACCAAGGTATCTTCCCCCTGGATGAATTAAATTGGATATTTCTATAGACTTGTTTTAATTGGGACATTTTCTCATCCTTAGAACTGTCAACTTGTAACTTATAAAATTACCCTTTTTAAAAGCCATTCCGTTTCTGGTATATTGCATTCTGGCAGCTAGCAAACTAGAACACATAGGCTGCCATTTTACTTTCCTGACAAATTCCTTGATGCATGAAAGTATTTAATTTTGAGGAGATACCATTTATCTATTTCTTTTTTCATTGCTTGAGCCTTGGGTGTAAAATCTAGGAAACCACATCCTATCACAAGATTTATAAGACATTTCCTTATATTTTCTTCTAAGTGTTCATTATCTTAGTGCTAATGTTTAGTTCTTTGATCCATTTTGAGTTAATTTTTATATAGGGTGTGAGATATGGATCCTTTTTTATTCTTCTGTATATGGATCACCAGTTCTCCAAATACCATTTAGTGTAGAGGCTGCTCTGTTCCTGGTGTGGTGGCTTTACTACTTTATCAAAGATCAATTGTCCATAGGTGAGAAGGTCTATTTCTGAACACTCAATTAAATTCCATTGGTCAGTATAACTTTATTTATGCCAGCACCATACTGTTTGACCACCATAGCTTTGTAATATGTTTTGAAGTTAGGTAGTGTGAGACCTCCATTGCATTCTTGTTTCTCAAGAGATTTGTAGATATTTGGGCCAGTTTAGGCCTTCCAAATCAATTTCATTATTGGTCTTCTATTGCTGCAAAGTAAATAGTTGGGATTTTAATTTGTATTGCATTGAACCTCTAAATCCATTTGTGTAAAATTGTCATCTTAACTATATTTAATCTTCCAGTCCATGAACATGGTATGCCCATCCATTTAGTTACATCTTCCATGATTTCTTTTATCAATTTCTTGTAGTTTTTGTATATAGCTCTTTTGTATACTCAGTTAAATTTATTCCTAAATATTTTATTCTTTTGGTTGCATTTGTAAATGGAATTTTTTCTTAATTTCCTCCTCATATTGCTCATTTCTGTTGTATAGGAATTCTACTCATTTTTGTGTACTGATATTGGACCCTGTCAATTTGTTGTACTCATTAATTAGCTCTAATGACTTGATGTATATTTTGGGGAGATTTTCAACACATAGTATCATATCTGCAAACAATGAGGATTTTACTTCTTTCTCTCCAATTTGGATACCTTTCATTTCTGACTCTTGTCTATTTGCTTTGGCTAGAACGTCTAGCACAATAATGAATAATTGCGACAGTGGTCATCCTTTTCTTGTTGCCAATCTTGGAGGGAAAGCTTTCAGTCTTTTCTCAGTGAGGATGATGTTAGCTGTGGGTTTTCATATATCCCTTTTATCATGCTGAGAAGTTCCCTTCTATTCCTATCCCTTGAAGTGTTTTGATCAAGAAAGGATGTTGAATTTTGTCAAAATACTTTTCTGCTTCAATCAAATGCTCATGTGGTTTTTCTACTTTGACTTATTGATATGGTGTGTTACATTACTTGATTTTCTTGTGTTAAACCAGCTTTGCATACCTGGAATAAATACAACTTAGTCATGGTGTTTAATTCTTTTAGTGTGCCACTGGGTTTGATTTGTAAATATTTTTGCATCTATATTCATGGGAGTTATTGGTCTGTAATTTTCTTTTGTTGAAGTGTCCTTGTCTGACTTTGGTATTAGGGTGATATTGGCTTTGTAGAATGAGTTAGGTAGCTTTCTGAATTCAATTTTTTGAACAGTTTGAGCAGGATTGGTATCTTTCTTGAATTCTTGGTAGAATTCATTGTGAAGTCAACTGGTCCTGGACTTTTCTTTTGGGGAAACTTCTTGATGACTGACTGAATCTATTTACTTGTGATTAGTTTGCTTATCTATTTATTCTTGAGTCAATATTAGTTGTTCATGCCTTTCTAGGAAGTTGTTTATTTCATAGAAATTGTCTAGTTTATTAGCATATAGGTGCTCATAGAATCTTCAATTCTGCAGTCAATGGTTATGTTCCCTCTTCTATTTCTGATTTTATTTATATGCACCTCTCTCTCGCTCGCTCTTTTCTGTCAGCCTAGATTAAAAAATCAATTTTATCAATTTTCTCAAATAACCAAGCTCTGGTTTTGTTGATTTTATCTATTGTTTTCATATTCTAAATTTCATTTATTTCTATTCTAATCTTCATTATTTCTTTCCTTTTGTTTGCTTTGGGGTTAGTTTGCTGTTCTTTTCTAGTTCTTCCAAGTGAACAGTTAATTTGTTGAATTTTGCTCTTTCTTCTTTTTTAATATAGGCATTTAAGGCAATAAATTTCCATCTCAGCACTGCCTTTGCTCCATCTCATAAATTTTGATATTTTCTGTTTTCATTTTCATCTAACTAAAGTCATTTACTGATTTATTTTGTAATTCATTCCTTGACCCACTGTTTGCTTAAAACTGTGCTGTTTAGCCTCCATATGTTTGTTAATGTTCTGGCCCTTTGCCTCTTATTGATTTTCAACTTCATTCTATTATGATCTGAGAAAATGTTTTATATGATTTCAATGTTTTTAAATTTATTTAGACTTGCTTTGTGACCCAGCATATGTTCTGTGCTGGTTTGAAAGGATGTATGTACCATAGAAAAGCTATGTTTTAATCCTAATCCCATTTTGCAAAGGTGGCTGTTTCTTCTAATCCCTATTCAGTACTGTATGTTTGAAACTGCAATTAGATCATCTCCCTGGAGATGTGACACAGTCGAGAGTGGCTGTTAAACTGGATTAAATGATGACATGTCTCCACCCATTTGGGTGGATCTTGATTGCTTTACTGGAGTCCTATAAAAGAGGAAATATTTTGGAGAATGAGAGATTCAGAGAAAGCAGAGAATACTGCAGCACCATGGAGCAGAGAGTTCATCAACCAGTTGGAGATGAAGAAGGAAGATGCCTCCCTGGGAGCTTCATGAAACAGGAAGCCAGGAGAGAAAGCTAGCAGATGATGCTGTGGTCGCCATGTGCCCTTCCATCTGAGGGAGAAAAATTATGACTGTGTTCACTGTAAGCCTTCTCGGATGAGAGAGATGCCCTGGACTTCAACAGCCTTCTTGAACCAAGGTATCTTTCCCTGGA